>JACXGJ010000731.1:0-108622 GCA_016801105.1 Esox niger
GCACAGACACAAGCATAGATGCATGCAGGCACAGGCACACACTCTCTACCATGCACAGACACACGCACAGACACATGCAGGCACAGGCACCCACTCTCTACCATGCACAGACACACGCACAGACACATGCAGGCACAGGCACCCACTCTCTACCATGCACAGACACACGCATAGATGCATGCAGGCACAGGCACACTCTACCATGCACAGACACACGCACAGACACATGCAGGCACAGGCACACACTCTACCATGCACAGACACAAGCATAGATGCATCCAGGCACAGGCACACACACTCTACCATGCACAGACATAAGCATAGATGCATCCAGGCACAGGCACACACTACCATGCACAGACACACGCATAGATGCATGCAGGCACAGGCACACACTACCATGCACAGACACAAGCATAGACACATGCAGGCAAACATGCACGCACATTCGTAAACACACACACACAGACAGACAAACACACACAAAGTCCACTTGAGGAACTTGCAACTTGCCAATCTTATTAGTACCTTGAAACACTTGAAACCATGCCTGATATTCAAAACATTTGTCTGTACATTGAATTTGTTTCATGTCATAATTTACTAGAATGTGGAATTGTGGTCAGTCCACTACAAATGACTGAAAATCTAGATTCCATTATTTCTATCCGATGTCAAGTCAAGTGAAGAAATGTTTCACTACCATTGACACCGTTGTAATTTTGTAATAATTACACCATAGCAGTTCTGTAACACAAGTGATGTTTATCTAGCATTACATTGCATTAAGCATGTCTTGAGCATTTGGCTATAGGTTCTCAGCAACATCACAGTACAATAACATCTGCTTTCATAGTTCATGCACCCTGATAGAAACTTTTGTCATGGCACATTCATCTCTGCCATTACCCATAGTGAACAAGTAAAAGCAGGTTTTAAGAAATGTTTGCAAGAAAAAATACAAATTTAAACGGGAAATGTCCGATTTACATACATATTTGATGATTTTGCTATGACAGTTGAGCAAATTGAGCTCATGTGCATCCTGTTTTCTGTTTACCTTCCTTGAAATGTTTTTACACCAATAAATGTAATTAATTGGATAAGATTTTAAAATGGGCCTAAATATTTTCAAGACCTGCTAAAACTGTCAAACAGAAAATACACAAAAACATGTTGATAACCTATATTATTTACAAATATATTGTTATGCCAAAACGGAATTACAAAAGCCTATCAAATATGTCAAAGAAGCAAAATTGTATTAGCAAACATTCAGAAGAAACTTTGCATTTCAAAGAGTCATATTATTTCTCAGAATAGTACCATAACAAAGGCCTACAAAATGTTTAAAATAACGTAAATATTTCACATTTGGTTCTGCCATGGAGTGGGCTACTCCTTGAAATACCAACAAAAAAGAAAAATATGTAAGGAAATCCCTTCATTGAAAACCCCAGAAGACAAAATTCCTTTTTTACAACGTATTCATTTCTCTGGGGGAAGTCAAGTAATGATGACCCGATTCTCTTGTCTTTTCATATGATGTAAAAGTAAGTTATTGTCACATTTATTGATAGCTATTGTATCAATGTCATTCACGAATGAAATAAATAAGTATGTTGTTAAGCCATGAAAGAAAAACACTTTCTTATGCCATGAAATGAAATAGCTTTGGCAGACTTGCTAGCAATATTATTATTATTAGCAATAATATTACTAGCCTTTTACTGGCTAATACGCTGTTAAAACGGCCAGTGGCAAACACCTTACAGTTCATAGGGACTATTTGCAGTGGAGGTAAATTTAGTAGGAAACGTTGGTCAATTTAACTGTATCAGTATCATTCACAAAAAGCCAATTAGCTGTTAAAACGGCCAGTGGCCAAATAGGATTTGTTCAGGGTAGACACAATAGTATACTGAAACGCGTCGAATGTACAGCTCTGTGGTGTAATGGTTATCGACACAGCCTTCCATGTGGGCAACACTTTCTATTGCAGGCCGGTTGAACTAGGCTTGACAATGTGGTCCAACAAAATCTATTTTATTAGATTTTGTTGGACCACATTTGCCACAATATATTCATTTTTAACGTAGTTAAAAATAATTTAGAATTTTTGGTAACATTACTTGTCATTCTTCTTTTCAGTATTAAAACTATAGGGTAATATTACTTGCCATTCTTCTTTTAAGTATTATAATATTGAAATATAAACAATTGTGACATTTCACTTAAATTAATATTTTGCATCTTTTTTACAGTATATTGGATTTTGGAAGCATTTCCCTTTGACATTGTTGCTTTATGAAATATTATGTTTTGATATCATACATTTTTCAAGTCTTTGGAATATTTAGCAGGCCTTGATTTAACACTTTTTAAAAAACGTATTCAATGCTTTTTTTCAATGCTCAAAATCTGCTAAAATGTAGTTGGATAAGGGTTAGAGTTCGTTCAGCGCTCTAGCGTCTACAACGGGAGTCGCAGCAAACTGGATAAAGGCTGGCTAGCTAGTAAATCTGGCTAACATGAGTGAATAAACTGTCCTTGGTTAGTGGAGAGATGTATGACAAAATGATACTGTGGGTTGCTTTTCTTTGTGTTCCTCCATCACTCACAAGTTATACCAATATTTGTTTGACCTTTCTCCAGAGCTTTCTAACAATTTGTTTGGGACGGTAAGGGTTTATTTTCTTCTGTTCACTACTGCTTAAAGCTATTATAAACGTTTGCCTTCAATCCTAATCTTACCGTCCGTGTTTAACTACAGTAGGTGAAGGTGGGTGGCCAATGTCAAACTTGGGATAAGTGGGTGCCACACAAGATCGAAACCAAAAAATTCAAGAGAAAAGGATTGCGAGAATTTTTTTTATAAATGATGTGATGTGAAAATGTAAGCTATAAAATTCATATAAAAGTTTAAAGTGCAAAAAGTTGAATGGACTACCACATGCAACGTGGAATGTGTAAAGTCTAACTCAAGAGAATCATGTGATCATGTCAGGGTGTAAAACTTCAGGTTTTTATCCTGTTTCTTTCCATTGGCAAACACTGCTGACAAACTGGAAAATCTAATACCAGTCTGGTAGAGAGAATGGCAGAGAAATTTGAGAGTGCTTTACTGTGCTTGTGCTTCAACACATGTCCTATATATCAGCTCCTGCACTTGTTTCATGGACAGTTTTCTCCAAGAGCTAAATATTATCCCTGGGTTGAGATCAGTATGAAAGTATTATGTTCTCTTTAACAATGTTGTTAATGACAATCTCTATCTACTCCTCTCGGTTTGATTGGACAGAGTCATACTCTGTATCCCCAGACTTTATACCATGTTTTGTTGGAGGACCTGTAGGAGGTGCAATTTCCTCAGGTCTAAGCATATCCCAAAGCCCAAGGGAAGTAGTTGGGTTATTTCCCTTTGTAGGGTCTCTGTGTTACCAAGATACCATTGTGTACAGCTCCAGAATAAATTAAGGGACCACTGCACCTTTTCCTTTCCTTTTCAAAAAAGTTGAAATGGAAAGTTTTGAGTGATGAAGAGAAGCGTTCAATTTGCAGTGGTCTCTTAATTTTAACCCTTCGGTACCCCACTCCCAACATTCCTTTTTACATTGTTGGAATGGAAAGAAAAAGGTGCAGTGGTCTCTTAATTATTTCCAGAGCTGTATATTGTAGGAGTAGAAATACTGGTGTTAATTTTGGTGTCCTGTCCGTATTTTCAATCTGGCCCACTTTATGACCACCTAATCATTCCCAGCTTCCAATTGGCTCATCCATCCTCTTTCTAACAAAAACAAATGCATTGAGTACTACAGTCACCAAAATGTATGTAATAATTAATTTAAGTTACTCTTTTTAGACCGTCTGCTAAATTACTTAACTGTCAATGTAAAAAATTCAGTTTGTGCCCGAAGAACTGACACAAACAGCAGCACCAAAGACGATGAGTCTAAGGAGAGTGGGAACAGGGGACAGAATGTGAGGTTTTTGGGGAACGGGGCATGTGGGGAGTGTGGGTTTTTTGGGGAGTAGAGGTGATTAACTTTTTGCATTCCCCTTTATTTAACCCTATGCTGTGAAATATCACCTTATCACAACAATGAGCCCTCTTTATTGAAGGAGCCCTGCAAGAGAAGAGTGCCTTTTGAACAAGGTCCAGGGGTTTCCATGGCAATGCTTGTCAACCAGGAAGTCCTTCTCAGGCGGAGAAAGTCCAGAGAGAGAAAGTGAGAAATAGAGAGAGAGTGAGGGGGGAGGACCGCAGAGGAACTGGCCAGAACATTGTGGGCTTACATTCACCACGGAGCAGATAGGACTTTCAGAGCTGTGTTGTTTCCTGGATTCTGTATCAGAGGTGAGTAGTCAAACATTTTCCCATGATGAGGCAAAAAGATAAAATAGCTGTAGATACACTTTCTCTGACATAGCAAGCTTTTTCAGGCTGTTGTACACAGTGACTATGTAATCATGTGGCTTTGATAGGTTCAGTTTTGCTCTGATTTCAGAGTAACCTGCCTGTCTGCTCCGTGCTTACTTGCTTGCTTCACAGGATTAATTAAGCAGACTTTCCAGGAATGTGTCGGTGTTTCTTGAGTCTTTCCTCTTTTTTTCAGAGAGAGATAAGACAAAATCAGTAAAATTTAAAGATGGCGACATGGCAAGACCTAGTACTAAAATCTTAAGTTATGGTTGTCTCATTCTGACAGAATAAGTCTATTTAATTCTGCTTGATTTAGTAACAGTCTGACTTGTGGTTTTGTGAATGAGTGGAGGGGAGGACAGCCCTGATGCATCACCTGCCACAATTCAAAAACATGAGAGGATTGAGCTGTGCAATTATAGTCATTACTCAGTACTCTGTCCACAGGTTTTGGACTAATATACTGCAATCATGGGGGGTAGCTTGATAACTGTGAAAAGGTATGATTCGTTGTGACTTACAGGAAAGCAGCCAGGGTGACTTCCCAGGGTCACTTCCACTTTTTGCATTTTACACTAAGACTCTTTGAGCTCTCCTGAGCACTCTCTTATGCCATCACTACAGTCTATACATTGATTTGCAAGTATTCAAAAAGCTACCTTTATGGGTTTACACAGTGCACTCACACTCTGTAATGTTGTGCTTGTTCATTTGTAAAAGTGTGTAAAGGCCTATCTTGGATAACACTGTGAACACGGTAAAAGCAGAGAACATGTTTCTGGTTCAGCAGTAATATTAGTATTGGCATCCTCAAAGTGAGGCTATGGTAGGTCTTATGAAGAGCATCTAATCCAATGGCAACATGTAAATAACAGTCAAACCGTGGCTTCACTCAGCAGCAGATTGAGGAGAGGTAGGACCATACAAGGAGGCAGAATAGTTTCCTCTTGATAAATGTGTGTATCCCCCAATAAGTGTATGTCATAAACAGGCTAGGTTCAGGTCCTTGTAAGGCCTACAACTATGTTCGCATGTGCCAAGTTGCAGTCTGGAGACAAGGCAGCTGTGTTTGATGAATCTTTTAGGAACATTTATGGAACATCTTGAAAAGACCAACCTGATGATGAGTCATGTACTTTGAAAAGGTTCTAGTTAAATTTTTCCATTTCAGAATGTTTGTGAATATCTGCTTGTATCCTGTTCAAGTAACAGCATTGATGGTCTTTTCAAGGTCATAGGTTTTTTTATTGCTTTCTTACATAACATATCACTTATACACAAACAAAATTGTGTAATATTGTTCATAACCTTAAATAATAAGGATTTATTTTTCAAATATGTTAATGTAGTCTGATTTTAAGAAAATGTCAGGACCTGCTTTCAGGACCTGTATTGCACTCCAAACAATCAACATGACCACTTTTACCAAACATGTCCTTGTTTTGGTCTGTGTCCTTATTAGTCCAACTCCATTCAAATAGCTGGGAGCAACATTATGGAGTCAATGACTTATCTGCCCTTTCTGCTTAGCACAGCCCTACACACAGAGGCCAACAGAGATCAGTTAAAATGAACAGAGAGTTGCCAGTATTTTTATTGGCAGTGTACACTTTGTAATGGGTCAAATCAAATAATCCAATAAAGTCACTCCACATACAAATGCAGCTAAACACTGTAGGTATGGTATTCCATTGTATTTGATGTCTCATACTGAGGTTCTTTTCAAATAATTGTACATGTTTTCGGTTTTTATCAATATATCAATTCAATTGTTCAGTGTTTCTTTGAAGAGGAAAAATATTTCCATGTGGAAATATGTCATGTTTGGCAGGAGTACAATATCAGGGAAAGCTTGGCTATTGTTTTTCCACCTGACCGTAGGCACTCCCCTCAATCCTACTAGCCCTAGCATGCTTTCTGTTTGGGTGAGTTCTGCTGTTAGTGGAAGTAACTAGGGTGTTAAGTCCTCCTAGTTCCCAGTCAGTCACCCAGTCACGGTGGCACACATTCACGCTGCATTTACCACATTACTTGGAATGCTTTGTACTAAATGTAGCAATGTAGGCTTTGTTGTCATTCTACAGGTTTGAAAGAATTCCTGCCTTCATGTAGCGCCTTCTAGCGTGGCAGACTATACCTGTGTGAGTATTGGGGTATAGATGATCTAGTAGTGACAATGTTGGGCCAGTAACCAAAATATTGTGGTTTGAATTCTTGTATTAGAGAAACAAGGGAAGCTGTTGTTCTACGGTTAAGCAAGGCACTTAACAGTACTTGTGTCTGTAAGTTGCTCTGGACACAGGAGCATCTGCAAATCTTTGGCACCACAACAAAAACATTGTAATATATATACAGCTCTGGAAACAATTAAGAGACCACTGCAAAAGTATCAGTTTCTCAGGTTTTACTATTCTTAGATATGTGTTTGATTAAATGTTTTTTTTATCATATAAACTACTGACAACATTTCTCCAAATTCCTAATAAAAACATTGTCATTTAGAATATTTATATGTAGAAAATAACTGGTCAAATAATGCAAAGAAAATAAATTCATATTCATTTTTCAACAAAAAATACTTATGTTTTAACTTAGGAAGAGTCTTAACTCAGAAATCAATATTTGGTGGAATAACCCAGATTTTTAATCACAGCTTTCATGCATCTTGGCATGCTCTCCATCAGTCTGTCACATTGCTGTTGGTTGACTTAATGCCACTCCTGGCAAAAAATTCAAGTAGCTCGGCTTGGTTGGATGGCATGTAACCATCCATCTTCCTCTTGATCAAATTCCAGAGGTTTTCAATGGCGCTCAGGTCTGGAGATTGGGCTGGCAGGGTCTTGATCTGGTGGTCCTCCATCCACACCTTGATTTACCTGGCTGTGTGTCATGGAGCATTGTCCTGCTGGAAATAACAATTCTCAAAGTTGGGGAACATTGTCAGAGCAGAAGGAAGCGGGTGGTCTTCCAGGATAACCTCGTACTTGACTTGACACTAGCGTCCTTCACAAAGACAAATCTGTCCAATTCCAGCCTTGCTGAAGCATCCCAAGATCATCACCAATCTTCCACCAAATTTCACAGTGGGTGCAAAACACTGTGGCTTGTGGGCCTCTCCAGGTCTCTCGCTAACCATTAGATGACCAGGTGTTGGGCAAAGCTGAAATTCTGACTCATCAGAGAAAATGACCTTACTCCATTCCTCTATGGTCCAATCTTTATGGTCTTTTACAAACTTCAGTCTGGGTCTTCTTTGCTTCTCATTGATGAAGGGCTTTTTTCTAGCTTTGCACGACTTCAGCCCTGCCTCTAGGAGCCTGTTTTGAACCATCCTCGCTGTGCACTTTACCCCAGCTGCTGTTTGACATTCTTTTTGTTGGTCCCTTGATGTCATCTTCTGGTTGTTGAGTGACATTCAAATGAGTTGATGGTCACCTCAGTCATTGCACAGTCATTTTCGCCCTCTGCCAGTCTGTGGCTTTGTTGTCCTCAATGTCTGTTGCTTGACCTTGTTCTTATGAACTGCCGCCAGATGGAAGCAACCTGATGCTCACTGTATCCCTCTGCCAGTAAAGCCAGAATTGAACCCTTCTTTTCCTCACTCAAAGCTTTTCTTTTAAACTCTTTTGTCATGCTGAATAGTTTTTTTGTGATGACCACAGCAGTGTTTTTTTTTATACCTTTCCTTATTAAATTAGATTTGGTTCAGGTAATCACCTAATCAGTACCTCATTAAGTTAAATGAGGTGTGCCTGTGTTGAGATTTAACAGACACTGGAATGGAATGGCTGCCATACATTCAGAGATGCTGATTTAAGAAAAATTATGAGTGGTCTCTCAATTTTTTCCAGAGATGTATATATTACTTTTATTTTTTGTAGCTTTTTTACTTTGAGATCTGTGTTTCTGCATTTGGTCTTCATTGTTTTCATTACCTAAATAGTATGGATGGATGGTGGATTCTTTTACTGTAAGTCTTAAATCTCCACACATTCTCACTAACAGAGCGTCAACCAATCCAGCCTAATAAGGTAAAATCTACTGTAGTATCTGGTGAGAAATCTTGCTCCAAAACATAGCTTGCCCATATTGCCTTTTAATATTTTATTTTTACACCCCACACAACTAGTGTTCAATAAAATATCTCTGTCAGCTACACAGAATTCAGTCATTAAACGAACACGTAATCTACAAAGTTTATAAGGTCTGGTGGTTGAAATATAAAATCCAAGATAAGGGTTGGATTGACTAGAAAAAATGAGTTGATACTTCCTGTCCTCTGGATATCATTGTTAAAGAGGAGGTGCCTTTCTGCCTCCTGTCACTGTGTCACGTGTTTCTGCCTCCTGTCACTGTGTCACGAAATAGTTGCTGTCTCTATTCTGTTACATTTATACCTGGTTCTACCTTGTGTCCTTCATCTTGATCTTGTCCTGATATTGATAATACATTTTAGTTATATTATAGACTATATATATATATATATATATATATATATATATATATATATATATATATATATATATATATATATATATATATATATATATATATATGCACTTAATCAGAATGTGGTTATAATTGGGACAAAGTATAAGATTCACATGATAAAAACAGGGATTATTGCAACCGTGCCACTTAGCTGTTGGGTCCGACAACCCCATTGGACTTGTTGGGCAGGCTTGGGTTAGATGTATTATTTCACAAAAATGTGTCAGGGTGCATTATTGCTAATGTCACTAAAATGGTGAATGGCTGAACCTCATTGGTTTGAAGTGGATCTAGGGGATTGAATTCTGAAAAGGTCTCTGCATTTTGGCTATATGGGGCAACAAGATGCTGCTTAGGGCAGTGGAAGTGGATAGATAATTGAGGGCAAACTACAACAGGAGAACATTAAATCATTATCAGTATCTTCTGACACACTGCATCTACTGAAAATTACAAATGTAGTCTTTTTAAACTTTATCATATGCTTTGCATATACTCTCATCTCCACAGAATGACAACAACAAAAAAAACACAACATTCCCTTTAATACATTAGCAGGGTCATTCCTACTGAATGACCTAGTGGTTCCAAATTCATGATCGCATTAAATGACACAGGTCAGTCGGACCACTGAGACTCACAAATACATTTAAAGTAGTAAAATTATAATTTCTACTTGATTTGGCAAATTAAGCAAATGTTTCTCATTCCAATAAAGCTATTTTAATTGGAATGTATTTAGAGGTCAGTTGGGAGCAGGCGATTCATTGCGTTGTGTTAAGATAACAGACGACGGTTGCGGGACGTGTGAGGCGGCGTTAGAGAAGTAGAGCACTATGATGTAGTGAGCCAGAACAGTGTTAGTCAGCACGGGTCACTGAACCTCACCACACCCTGCTGCTGATTCCCAGGAAATCTATGGGACGTTTTCCTCAAGGCCCAGAATAACAACTTCGTTACTGAATATAAAACAGACGCACATTTACAGCACACAGGTCAAATCAACAGATGTATGTGGAATAAGATCAAGAAAACTGCCAGATTGCTGTAACTATTTTGATTTCATCCTGGCAAACACTGAAACTGTGAATCTATTAGCTTTAATCTTCAAGCCTGTGTAAATTGCCTAATAGTTACTGTACGCTACAAGAGTTGTTCAGTCTAACCAACTTTTTTTTCATAACACCACGGTTTTATGGTCAAATGTTGCAAAAGGATGATCTCGTTAGAAATGGGTTGGCTCTCTATGTTCCTGTATGCCCTGTCAAACAGACCTCTCCCCCTCCTTTTTGCTGTAGGAGATTTATTGTGACTGGGCCCTACTTTGACCTCTTCCCCTATAACTCCTTGTTCACCACCTCCTTGTTCCCCACTGCATTTTTCTTCCAGGGAGTATGGTTGTCAGGCCGGTCACAAAAGGCACCTTATGAGCAGTAGTCCTTCAGACGTTTCCTTCCACAACAATCAACACATTTTTATCTCACTTTTTAACTCATCATGACTAGAACTGGTATCTCCAGAGATAACACAATTTACAATATTTATTCATAAAAAGAAGAAACAAAGATAATTTACAGTGAGAATGGTAACAGCGCATGGAAAAGGGTGAGTATTAGATTAACTATATAATAATTACTGCAAGACATTTTATTGGGCAGTAATAGCAATATATACATGACTATGTATTTATAATGACTGAGTACGTATGTCTGTTTGTTTGGATGAGTGAGTTCATTCATGGGTTTATATTTATGTCGAGTTGAATCCCAGTAGGTGGTGAGATGTTCAGCAGTCTGATTGCTGGCGGGTAGATACTGTCTCCTAGCCTTTCAGAATGAGACCCTATGCTCTGGTAGAATGCATGTCTGGGGTGAGAGTAGTCCTTCATAATGCTGCATGCTTTCGACCAATGTCCTTTTGGATAGATGTCCTGAATGTGGGAGAACAGGGCTCCGATTGGCTCAGGGAGCCTTCTGTCACATGCGGAGCAGTTTGGGCCACTTAGAAACACTAACTCTTCTGCAGCCCCGTTGATGTGGAATGGGGCATGTTCGCTCCTCGGTGTCTTGAAGTGGAGTCATCTCCTTATTGTCCAGGCACCACATTACATCCCCGTTGACATTATTATCCCACGGGAGATCATATTATTGCCTTTTCAGACATTTATGCCTATGCATTATACTTGTATTTATCAAGATCTTATACATCGTGAGCCACCGGGTCGTTGTGCGGAAATACCATTAGTCTAAAATGCCAATACATTAATATCTAGTTATCAGTGAGACGGGACATCATAGGGAAAGACAGGTCACAGAGCATCCCTCACAGAAACATAAATGACTTTATTACTAACATCTGTGTTGAATCTGAGCTGTAATGTTATTATTGTACACAATGAGTTCCCATTTCCCATATTTTCCCTCAAACGTAATCTGGTTTATTTGGAGGTGATGAGTCAGAAAGAGTGACATCATTGTCTGGAACCAGGAACATTGATTGGATACCTCTGCTGTGTTGGGTCCTACTACTATACACAGAAAAAGTACACAAAGTATATCTGTCTCTGAATATTGACCATAATGATTACACTGTGACGTTCAGTAAAACGGGCCACATGGAAAGGCCATCAACCCATATACTCTTGGACAGCTCTCAACCTCACATGGCCATGGCCCACATTTGTGGACCGTTGACCTCAATTAGAAAGCCTCACAAACCAAGTCCCATAGAAGCAGTTGTACAGGTTTTCAGGTTCTGACTTTCCATTGCAAGCCTGTTATTATGAGCCTTGTGAACCACTGTAAAGTGGAGCGGAAATTGCTTCCTCTCCAGCCCTACAGCCCTGGGCCTTTGATGTAGAAAACAGTCCTCCTAATCTGATTTTCCAAGGTGCCAGTGATTAGGACCTGACTTCAGCTTGACATGGCTCACAGCTTCTTTAACTGTATGCTATGGAAGAATTTAGGGAGACTTGTGACTCATTGTCTTTGTTTAGAATGATCTCTGCTGTGGTAACAGGGAATGGAGGATAACACAAACTTTCCACTTTCAGAACGCCAGTGGGTTAATGGAACCTCAACTCCTCTCAGGAATATTTGATTGATAGCCCAGAAGGTTATATTGCCGACAGACTAATGACTCAGATATATATAATCCACTAAGAAGAATGACCTGTGACAGTTTGAAATCCCACAGGGACCCCAGAAGGGACGTTGCACACTAACATGTAACATATAAGACATGAAACTTTTTCAAACAGATATGGGGTTTTCATCTGGAATCCGTTCACTCATTTTAGAGAACCCACAATTCTGTCTTGAATGCCTGCTAGTGCTATTTTCCTGGGAATCGAATCAAAGTTGTATTCAAAGTACTCTGGGATTGATCCTCAGCATGCGTAAACTATTATTCAATAACTAGGATGAAGAGAAAAAGAAGAAAATAAATCTGTTGCTAGAAATAGATTATTGAATGACTTTCATTAACATTAATTACCTTCATTCTTGCAGCACAATAGCCTTTTGTCAATCCCTTACTCTTGGACAAAAATAGCATGAAATCCCATTTCAACAACAAATGTCAATGTGATGAAGGTAAATCAACATCATAGAAACAAAAATTGCGAAGCGTCATTCACATCAGGGAATTTAATCTTTGAAATTGTAACCTTATTCCAAGATAATTTTAATATACTTCACATTGGATTCAATATACCGTGCCTTGCAAAAATATTTTAACCCTGACCAATTCTAACATTTTCCTGAATTATAAATGATGCGTTGACATCTCAATCTGTTTGATATTTTCTTTTGAAACACTTACACTCAATATCATTAGTGTTTTGCTGGAATCAAATCTTTATGTTTTTTATATGTACAAGCTTTGCACACTGTGTCAGTTGACTTTTAGCCCATCCTTTTTGGGAGATTTGCTCCTGGTTGTTCAGGTTGGTTGGAGAATGCTTATAGAATGCAAATATTGATATTTTTATGGGATTTATATTAGGACATTAACTGGAGCACCTTTTAGAACATTCAACCTTTTGTTCTTGAGCCACTCTAATATTTATCTGACCATTTGCTTGTGATCACTCTCATGCTGAAAGACAAATAAACTCCCAAGCATCACTTCTTTAGTGGGCTGAAGTAGGTATTCTTGCACTATTTTCCTATATTTTGCTCTTTGCGTTCTTCATTCATTTAAACAATATGCCCAGTCCAGGCTGATGAGAAGCATCTCCACAGCATGATGCTGCCGCCCCCATATTTGACTGTAGGGATGGAGTGTCTTGAGGCATGGGCAGATTCAGGTTTGCACCACACATTAGATATTTTCAGGAGTTAAATACTTATGCAAGCAATATATATATATATATATATAGCTTAAATAAATATAATACATGTATGTAAATATATTTGCAGATATTTGTTAACACAAAACACCTTGCAAAATGACTGTGAGTGTTAGTGTATTAAATTAAATATCAAACAGAGAAAAATGTCAATGTAACATTTGAAATTCAGAAAGATTTGAGAATTGGTCAGGGATTTAAGTACGATTGCAAGACACTGTAAGCAACAAAACGATAATCTGAAACACACATTGAGATTATATCAGTGCCAAGTGTGTTATCTGTATGTTTTCAATACAGAGATGTGAGCCAAGTAAAACACATAATGCAATTTACTCCAGTTTAACAGGTAATTACTTAACTATAAATCTTTTTTCAGGGTGTTGGGTAGCAGAACGTGTTGATCTAGTCAGATTATTTTGCTGGTTTTATTGAATGTGATGTGTGCAGTGTTTCTTAATCCTGGTGCTCGGGACCCAAAGGGGTGCACATTTTGGTTTTTGCCGTAGCACTCATGCACCTGATTCAAATTACAGACTTGATGATATGTTGATTACGTCAATCAAGTGTGTAAGTGGTAGGGCAACATTTGAATAGGTGTATGTGCTAGGGCAAAAACTAAAATGTACATCCCTTTGGTTCCCGAGGACCAGGATTAAGAAATACTGAATTAGAGTCATTATTTAACCGGTATACTGTTTGTATGTTCTATTATTCACAGACCGATACATTGGCAGCTGCAGAAACTGACATCAGATAACAGCCAGGACGCTAACAGACAACATGCAGTCCCAGGTACAGGCATACAGGCATGCTGCCTTACAAATAATAAGAAAATGTGATTAAAGCCACAAGAGAGCTAGATCCTACGTAGGAAATAATACTCAGGCCGACCCAAAGTATTTAAGGTTTTGCTAGGGATAAAAAAATCATCGAGAATGATTAATTTCAAAGTCTGCCTTGGGAGAGCTGGCTCGAACAGCACACAGAGCAACTCTTAAAGATGCTAAATAACGAGGCAAAACACCAACACATCTAAGGTAGAATGAAAAGAACAGCTATTTATGGACAGGCTCGAATTTCCATGAAAATGCAGCAGTGCTAGCAACACAATGGCATTATCCTGATTTAACTATATACAGTTTCACCCTGCGTGAGAAGCACAGGAGCTTCCCATGACCTCCAGACTGCACACACACACAGAGAGAGCTCAAACGACCCTTGTGCACTAAAACATGCAGGAGTCGGATAGGAGTGGCAGTGTTTGTCAACAGGGGAAAGCAGACCAGTCACCACGGAAACATGGAGGGCAAGGGAGGCCTGTTGGAAGTATTGCTAACTCTGGCGCACTTTCACTGCGGTCAACATCAAGCGACCCCATTTCGACCCCCTCAGCCGGGCTCACACCCGCTGGTTGGAGAATACGCAGCCCATCTGAATGGGTAGTTAATGGGCTTATAATGGGCCTCCTGTTTCAGCCCCCTGATCTAGGCCCTGAATGGGCCCTTTCTACATCCTCGCAAGGGAGATGATGAAGTGGGTGGAACAATACTTCCTTCTGCCGCTCTGCTTTAAATAAATTAAAGGCCTTTTTACCAGGTCTGTTGAAGGCTAATTAGTGTCCAATTGAAGACAATGGGGTTAACAAGCTCACCTGACCCATCTCGCAGAAACAGAGAGGGAGAGGTAGAGAGAGGGAGAATGAGAGGGACGGAGACACTTAGAGAGAGGGGGAGAAAGACGGTGAAAGAGATACAGACTGTCATACACAAACACAGAAACAGAGGGCTGGGGTGCTACCCACTGACACTGTTACATGTTTGTGTTTAAATGTAGTGTTGTGTCTACAACTGCCTCTCTCCTGTAGCAACATGTGGAAGTTCTGGACCATCTAAATGGCTCTCGTATCGTCTTCTCTGACGATGGCTCTTCTTCCAGCCAGCAGCATCACCTGCCCCCTCCAGACCTGACCCAGGAGGTGGTGGTCCTCACCCCAGGGTTTCCTAATCCACCACTTAGACCTTTCCATTCCACACGATTGCCACCTGTGGAGAACTTTCAGGCAAGCAACACGCTCAAGAATATACCAATGTTATTATATGATATCAGCAGCTTGGTTGAGGTTGCTGTTTTGGGTGGTAGACCGCATGTCATTTTCATCAGACAATTACTCCTCCCTGTGGAATAGTCTAGTATCACAGGTTCAGTCATATTCCATTGGATTGCTATGTACTAGTATTACTGGTTCAGTCGTATTCCATTGGATTGCTATGTATTAGTATCACAGGTTCAGTCGTATTCCGTTGGATTGGTATGTACTAGTATCACAGGTTCAGTCGTATTCCGTTGGATTGGTATGTACTAGTATCACTGGTTCAGTTGTATTCCATTGGATTGCTATGTACTGGATCCTGATAAACTTCCCCTTTTTGTATTGCTTAATGCGATTAATGCTAATATGCATTGCAGTTAGGTGGTCGTTTATTTGCCACTGACAATAGTCATGGTCACATGCTCTTCGACTGATGTTTCTACTGGATTGACTGGTTTTTCATTCTAGGTCTCAGAAGTCAATGGGAGTGACCCTCTTACTGACCCTCTACGTTTTGGATCATACTATGGCCCTTCTCAATCAAATGGTAAAAAGATTTTTGTAATATGATTTGAGTTTAATGATGTCTTACATAATGAATGTACCAAGTACTTTAAGATGAAAAGCACTATTTGTGAATTAAAGCAAACTCCAATTTACTTAAACATTCAGTGGCAATTGAGTTGAAAACCGTTTGAGTGTTAATGATCAAGGGTGCCACTTTAGAAATGTGATGGACACAACATGGCAACCCAACCAAGCAGTCCATGGACTATACATTTATTGTTTTCTTAAGCATTATTCCTGCAATTCCATCACATACACAGGCATTTTCTAAATACCTGTGAGGGACTATGATTTGTGAAAATTACACAATCTACAGCAATTAGGATACTGTTGAAGTTGAAGCTTTATTTTGCAAATCGTTTCTTAAGCAAAGAACATCTGCATTGTTTTGGCATACAGCTTTGGGATGTGGCAGTAAAATGTCAAATACATAAACATTCTCTCTTTTTTCCAGTTCCAAATTTTTTGATGTCCAGTTGTACTGTACCTATGATCCTGTCTTGTTGCAGCAACACACAGTGGATTACAGAGATTTGTAGATTATAGCATGTCTTCCTTTTAGGCATTTGCACCAAACCATTCAGCTTTTTTCCAGATATAAATCAGATCAGTGTAAGATCCTGCTTACTTCACTGGGGATTTCTTGGGGTGCCCAATCAACTAGAGGGAGTTGCTAGATCGCAATGAGAATATTATTAAGTGCCAGAGATTTCTAGGGCACCAGAATGCATCTTTCTTAACTTTTACCTTTTATACTCTGTAAACTCTGTGTACCTGAGCCTTTTATTAAGGCTCAGGTACACAGAGAAGTTAGTACCCTGATCCAGTTAGCAAATGTTACTGTATGTTCACACAGACTGCATTATGGCAAGCTGTTTTAACATTTATTCAATTTTTTTAACTAGTTAAAATTTCCATTGTTGATATCAACTTTTTGCATTCTTGATATGAACATTTTGCATTCTTGATATCAAGTTGTTTCACTCTCGATATCATTAGTTTGCATACTTAATATTAAAACTGAAATTGCATCTGTAACTAATTCTTGATATCAAGAATGCGAATTGTTGATATTAGAATTGGAATTCTCAGTTTTATGTCTACGGGATGTGGTTTAAATTTCTTGATTTCAAGATTATGAAATCTTGATATCATGAATGTAAAATGTTGATATCTGTGGTAACAATTTGCCATAGATATCAAGAATGCGAAATGTTGATATCAAGAATGCGAGCTCAGATGAGTAATGTAAGATGAGTGCCAAGTGGTCGCAAGGTCTTCAATCACTACAACGTTCCAATGCTTTTAGCCTGTCTGTCCAACTGCACACAACTCTCATTCAAGCAGAGCAATGTAGAGCAACAACATATTCTATGTCACAATGTTAAAAAAGACCTGACACAGCCCCAATTTAGGCTTAACATTAAAAACATTAAGCTGGGTAAACAATGAACTACAAGCCCAACCCATCCAGATTTTTGATATACGGTAGCTACACACAGAGCAAGCTCTGATTCCACAGGAATGTGTTTAATATATCCTTAGTAAAACTGTTGTTGTCCAGTTCAGCCCCAGATAGAGTAACCATGCCATAATCATCCTCTGAATAGTAATGCAACACAACTTTTTCACTGGTCTTTGTCAACTGTTCCAGTAAAATTTATAGCCGCAAGATTTCTGAGAGCAGTTGCAATACTTTTGCGGTTCTCCATGGCTAGCCAGTTGTCTTTAACAAAAACCTCTCATACAGGCCGAGCAAACCATAGTAAACAAATGTAATTAACAAGGCAGAAATATCTGACCTCACCTCTCAGCACTAGATTATCTCACCCAATCTAGCTACAGCGTTTGGTTTAGAATGATAATTTTCATAGCCTACCCTGCCTGTGGTATAATGACAACTGAGAACAAATTATTTTTGTATGCATTTCCTAATAACTGAGCTTGTGGCCCCATACATAGTTGTATGTAAGTGTGCTGTGTCTTCCTACTTTTTGGTAGCTATCTTGCTTCTTGGAGCCAAAAGCTCACATCTGTCCATGTATTCGTCTTTTGCTTGATATATGTCAGTATTTATTTTATTTGTCTTTATTCCAATTTGAGACTGGCAAAGCACAATGTCCAAAAAATAAACCAAGAGAAAATCATTGGCAAGACAAGCGTCAGTACACCGACTATAACAAACTATTTGTGAATTATTCATAATGGAAATCTTGCAAAGGGCTCCTGTTAGGCATGTAAATATAATCAATCTTTTTTGACAATAATGTAATTCTTTGGTTGATTTTCCTCCCCTGAAAGTTGCAGTGTGCTTCATACATCTATTGTAAATTCAAGAATATGGTCCCATATATAATTAGTTACACACATTTTGCTTCCATATCAAGTTCTCTTCACAGCTGTTAGGCCTGTCATCTATACCTTTCAGTCATGGTAAATTAAGGAAAAACCAAGTGTTGTCATTCCACTGTATCACAACTGGAAAGCAAAACTAATAAACACCCAGATATTGTAAAATGTCCAGGAATCTCTGCAGTGCTTGTTTTTTTAAGTCAAAGCAATTGCTCCAGAACCCTCAAAGTCTTTCTGTATCTCATTGTCTTTAATTGTGACATCAATTATTCTCTTCAACATTACTCACCAAGAATTGCTGCAGCAGTTTTTTTCAATAATCTGGAAGTCAACCTTGTGTCTCTGTTCTTTGCACACACATCTCATGTTTGGACTACTGCTACTCACTTTTGGTAGGGCTTGCTGCTTCTGCCTTCAAACACCACATAATAAAATGTCAAATCTGAAATAAGATTTGGCAAGCAGAGACAAAATGAACAATATATGGATGAAAACTACAACAGATGTGGTTTCAAGCACAGGAAATGCCCTGAATGTGGTCAAATATGTAAATCTCTGCCAAGATTTGCTAAATTTATAGCCAGCAGAGCCGACCAAGTAAATTCATGCAGTTGAGCTGAATGAGGACAATGACGGTTCGTTCTTATGTGCAGCTGAAGTTGAAATGACTGGAAAATGAAAACACATTGAAGCTGTCAATGTCGATATGAACAATAATAAGGAGAAATTGACTGAGAAACTGAGAATAAATATCAAAGCTTTACACCACTGCTGAGTACAATATGTGGAAAAACATACGCAGCTCTTTTGGGTCTGAGAGCGAAGCTGATGAATTCAACCTGCAAACTTCTGAACACCAAATGTTGTCTGTGTCAGAAATCACTAACCAGTGTGATTTAAATGTAAGCGGGACTTGTTTTTTTATTGGTTGTTCTTAAGTGAGTAGCTGGAAAAATAACGAGTGAGGAGCATGTTTATTTACTCGAAAACAAACAGGATGTCTATTGAGATTGCCTTCTTAAACTCACACACACAACCAAGGATGTTCTCAAAAGGATAACAACATTTCTCCGGGATAAATGAACAGGGCAGGTAACTTTTAACTATAACATAACTCCCAGGCATGGCACCAGCTTAATTATAGCTTGCTTGTGGTGATGTGTATATCCACTAGTAACTCAATGAGAGGTCGCCTGTTGCTTTATTTGATCATCCTCGCTGGAAACCACACAAGCTCTCTGCACAAGCGAACCGCCAGTACCTTTAATTGGAGGAGGAGAACAGGATTACTGCCTCCAGGTGCGATCGATTGACTCTAATCCCCTGTACTCACATGTAAGGGCAGGGCTACTACTAGGGTATAAGGACCTGGGGGTCCTTCCACATAGTGTCGTAGAATACGAATGTTGTTAAGTATGAATCTGCAGGAGCGAGTCAACGTTTGGTGGACATTTTAGGAGAAGCACCCAGAGTTGTCCAAGGACTAGCCAAGGTTCTTCACGCTCTGAGATGGAGACAGAGTAGAGTTACCAGTCATGAGAGGTCTTGGAGCAAATGAGCCTCATCTCAGTGGTGGAGCATCTCTGTCTTTTCAAGCATATGCTTTATATACTGGTGTGACAATTGTTGCCAGGCACACCGAAATGTGTGTCAACCTGTGAGAGGACAAAATTCTTGAGTGTCATCTGTATAGAATAAAAAGAAGCACGCCTGCTACATGAAACTGCCACTAAGCTTCAATGTAATACTGAAGAGTTTGGCAAATTTGAACAGATTATGACCAGATCTGTCCTTTCTCTCTTTACAAGGTCTGTCTAATGGAGTCCAGACCAGGAGCTCTTCTACTCTGCCACGCAGGGCAGCTACGAGGGAGGAACGCCTTATCAAATTCTCAGGGATTGGCCCAGTAGATGAGACAGGAATGCCCTATGCCTCCAGATCAGTAAGAAAAACACCAATAAAAGAAAGCATTCCTCATGAGAGTGTACTCCCAGAAATTTTCATATTCATGTATTCCTTTTGTCAAATATTTAACAATGTGTTTTGTCATGTTCGCTTCTTTTCTCACACCAGAGTGTGAACAAGCCTAAAGACTGGTACAGGAGCATGTTCAGACAGATACACAAGAAGCCTGAAGGTATGACCCCTCCCATTCTCTAATACACACACCAGCTCATACAGAGAATTCCTTTATATCAATGTCAGCTTCTTGAGAATTGACCCAGAGGGCAGATTATTCCACAGAGAAGAGAGAATACCTAAGCTGTTATTGATATCTATCCTAGGATGTTATTGATATCTATATGACAAATTGACATTTTTGTCACAAAAAATGTGCTTGGAGTACAGAATATGAAAACAGTCCAGCAGTTCCATCAATCTCAGTCATGACAACCAGCAGCTAGCCTGTTGTAATTTCATGGGACACAAACACCCTGTCAATGTTGGTGAGAAAAAGTGTGAATAAATATAAGGTATAAATATAATATTAATAAAAAAACATTACTGAAAGAATATTGTTATTAGAAAACATTGTCTCAATCAAACATGAGCCATAATTTCCCTGGGTCATAATCTCCTGAGCAATGGGCAGATTCTACATGTTTGCTGACAAATAATGTGAGAGATTACTTCTTTGTTTCAGATATTATCATTTCCAAATCATTACAAGCATATCACAGGGATGTTGACATCAAAATACATCTTTAATTACATTATAGTACAAATAAACAACTCTGACAGACATATATATTAATATAATTTATTAATATTTTTTTTTATCATGTTTGACCTTAAATTTGTTGTAAAGTTAAAAAGTGAAACAACATTATCTTTTTGTAATTTTGGTGTTGTTGAGAGTGTGCGGATGTTTGAGCTAAAAAAAAGTTGATGATACCTTTTACAGTAATTTCAAAGTAATGAAAGCATCCAAAAAACATATAGTGTTGAAATGGCAGGAAAATGGCACTTTGTTCAATATTTTAATATTGCGCGGATATATGTGAAATAGTACCAGACCTAGTCTACTTTTAATGTATTTGTTAATAAGTTAATCTGCGGCCCCCTGATGACTGCAGCCCCTGATGTTATTCCAAGTTATTTGCGGCCCCCTGAAATAATATCTGTGGCCCCCACCCCCATCCAGGTTGCCCATCCCATGTGTAGACATTGAGTAAAAATTGTTGGCCACTGAAGTTTGAAAATTCTACTTTAATTATTTACTTTCATGATCCAAAGCAAACTAATGGTTTTCATAATATGTTCATACATTCAAAGTAAAGTAGTACATGAACTGGAAAGCAATTGTTCAAAATAAATCTCCTACAGAGCTACAGTGTATCAGCACTATGCACATTATTAATCTAAAAAGAATATGGTCGGTCCAAGAATAAAACCTTGGGGAACACCAATAGATAATGCCAGAGTTGGTGACAGCAGTTCTTTGGCTTTGTAAAGAAAAAATAACATTAACCACAGAATGGCAAAAAACATCAAGTGATGGCAAAACACCAGACCAAAGAGCTGTCCAAGGATGTCAGGGACAAGATTATAGACCTACACAAGGCTGGAATGGGCTAAAAGACCATCGGCAAGCAGCTTTGGTGAGAAGGTGAAAACTATTGATTATTCACAAATGGAAGAAACACAAAAGAACAGTAGGTCTCCCTCGGTCTGGGGCTCCATACCAGATCTCACCTCATGGAGTTGCAATGATCATGAGAAAGGTAAGGAATCAGCCCAGAACTACACGGGAAGATCTTGTCAATGATCTCAAGGCAGCTGGGACCATAGTCACCAAAAAAACAATGGATAACACACTTATGCAATGAAGGACTGAAATCCTGCAGCGCCCGCAATGTCCCCCTGCTCATGAAATCACATGTACAGGCCCGTCTGAAGTTTGCCAATGAACATCTGAATGATTCAGTGTTCATCACTTCACTGCATCAAAGGAACAATGGGTGGAGCCATTTCCTGTCAAATCTTGGGTGAGAACCTCCTTCCCTCAGCCAGGGCCTTGAAAATGGGTCATAGATGGGTATTCCAGCATGACAATGACCAAAAACACATGGCCAAGGCCAAACAGTATTGGTGGTTCCAGAAGAAGCAAATCTAGGTCCTGGAGTGGCCTACCCAGTCTCCAGACCTTAATTCTATAGAAAATATATTTGGAGGGAGCTGAAGGTTCAAGTTGCCAAACATCAGCCTTGAAACGTTTAAGACTTGGAGATGATCTGCAAAGAGGAGTGGGTCAAAATCCCTCCGGAGATGTGTGCAAACCTGGTGGCCAACTACAAACGTCGGACATCTGTCACTGCCCACGAGGGTTTTGCCCCCAAGTATTAAGTCATTTTTTACAGAGGCGTTGAATACTTATTTTACTCATTAAAATGCAAATAAATGTAAAACATTTTTGACATGCGTTTTTCTGGATTTATTATTTATTTATTTAATATTCTGCTGTTTGGACCTCCATAGGTATGTGACAAGATGGGTTAGTTAAAATGTCAAGCCATGCTTCAGCCTGGTCAGTTGAGTTCTGTTATATTCATTCATCTTAAACCATCTCGCTTTTTTATTTTTGTTAGAGACAGATGCAGACTCTGAGCAGTGGTCTGCTGAAAGTGAGTTCATTCATAAAAAATATTCCATGTTTTAAAATGAAACAAATGCACTGTATTTTTTATAATAGTCAGTATTTGTTAACTAACTTCTGATCCTCAGGGACCCGGGCTGTTGTCACCGACCCATCCAGTGGGCAGGAATCTCTGACCCATATGGACAATTATGGAGCCCTCCCTGACTGGTGAGACTACTGAGACTGATGACTAGGGATTCAACATTAACACTCCTTTATTTAAAGTGACAGTAGCGTTAATGTTAAGAATATTTGTTTATACTATTGTATAACCTTGATTCTGTTCACAGCATGTCAGCGGCATGAGGTTAGCCATTGTGAAATGTAACATGTGCTTCTTCAGCTAACCCCTTTGTTGGGTAAATGTGAATTCCAACCTAAGCTCAAGGCAATGAGTGGGGAGAGAGAGAAAAACAAGTGCAGGATAGACAAGTTTGGATCTGTAACTACTGGCACCGTTGAAGCCATGAATAAGCTGCCTGTGTGTGTGCGTTGTCACGCATGCGTATTGTGGGGATTGTTTTTCAGGAGTGACCTGGGAGTTGAAGAGAAGCTTTCAGACCGATGGGGGCAGCCTCCGCAGCCCAAGAGTATATTTGATTTTGAACCTGGACAGAGCAACACCTCAGACGTTCAAAGCCAGGTAAGGCATCAAACCCTGCTTTATTAATTATCATGAGGCAGTCCTACAGACAGGAATTGAAGGTGGCATCTGGACTTCTAATTACTGTTGAAATTTGCTCTGTTGCTAACATTTTCTTTGAGAGATTGCACACTCCTGATAGTAAAACAATACCTTTTTCACTGATGTTTTTAAAATATGTATGGATTAATCTCAAATGTACTGTTGTGGTTTTGTTTTTAGTCAGGGAGGGCTGTCCTCAGGAGATGCAGGACTCACCTAATCCTTGTGGTATTAGGGTTTGTTTGTGTCAATACCGCGGAATGATAACACAAAAGATTATCAGAAACATGTATAACCAGGTGTGTTCTGGTTTGCTTCTAAAGTTTAAGATCACCCTTACCTCAATATTATTTTTTAACAAGGACACAAATGTGAATAAAGTATTTGTTGTCCATTAATTATTTTTAATTGCTGGGTGGGCTATCATGTAAGTATTGCTGTCTGCAATGCATGTGTTCCCTGGGAAACTTTTGAAACCTTTCTTACCTTACATTGATAGGGACAAATATTTTCCAGAATTGTGGTTAAAGAAACAAAAAGTCATTAATGGGGACTTTTTAAAATGTTTAAATGTATATGTTGATGTCACCATGTATATAGCCGGGTACGGTGTGCATGTGTGTGTGTGTGTGTGTGTGTTGTTTACAAGTGTGTTAAAATACATTAAGTGGTTTACTGAGGAGTGTGGTTGTGTGGGCTAACATTTTGAACAACTGTTGTCACCATATCCCAGATCTGGTACAAATTGAGCCTGGTGTCTCAAAGGGAGAAGACAGTATGTCTTTGTTTCCTTCTGCCAGAGTATAGCTGTATGTGGGACCCAGGCATCTTGTGACACTTATTATGCCTTTTAACCTTTTGTGGTGCGTAATGTTTCACAGCATGGAGGTTATAGCCAGAGCTGTTCTAAGTCAAGCAAAACTCTCTGATACATGGTCACACAAACATTCAATTCACCAGAAAATGGACTGTAAGTCTAAGGATCAATTTACATAACAAAATGTTTATCAAAATACACTGAAGAATGCACAAGCTGCTACTTTAGTTTTTTTGTGTACATTTGCAGAAGTTACTCAAGATTGTTGTCCCCCTGGGGATATATGTGAAGAGAGAAACTGTGGGAAATCCGAAAATGTTAACTGCTCTACTAGAGATGTTAACTGCTCTACTAGAGATGTTAACTGCTCTACTACTCGCAGATCACAGTTAGAGCGGTAGCACTGCCCTGGGACTAAAGGCATACAGCTCCCTGATCACTGTAGAGCTGATAGTTTATGGAATAATGAAAATAGAAGAAATTAAATTATGTTCTATCACAGCAAAAAAAAAAAAAAAGTATTATATGCCAGTCAGTTGTGAAATATGGTGAATATATTTAGATATGCATAATATGTATGTCTACCGTATGTAAAATTGTCACTGTACTACTAGCAGAAATTACTAGAAGACATACTTTGAATGTATAAAGTTAAGGTTTTGCTAAATTTGCCAGGATTATATCACCATTTTGTTTGAGAGGTCAAACTATCCTAGCTTTAACAAAAATATGTAGCTATCATCATCTCTGGAACTGTCTTTGAACAGTACCTCTAATTATCTTTATGATATTCCTATTTCCTTAAATTTTTGCAGAGATGTCAGAATAGGGAAAATGGTGAACCCATGCCAAAATGTATTGCACAAAATGTAGGTGCCGTATATCATTACTAATTGGGCTTCAATAATCACAGATTTTTG
Organism: Esox niger; assembly: GCA_016801105.1. Lineage (NCBI taxonomy): Eukaryota > Metazoa > Chordata > Actinopteri > Esociformes > Esocidae > Esox > Esox niger. The sequence continues at coordinate 25,338 of JACXGJ010000731.1, forward strand.
CTGTCACAGACCAACCCTTTTTCAAATAGAATTGTAAAGTCATATCTAATGCTTCTGTGATGACATCAACTTTGTAAGCTCTACACTGCTCTCCCTTAGTGAGATATTTAGAGTGACTTTACTCAAAACAATTAAATCCAATGGGGACCAGCCTGTGAATGGATGGCTAATTACTTTTGGAATCAATCCTGGGTTATGACATAAGAACGGAATGGAATTTTTATTTAATAGGAAAAATAAATTCAGTAGCATTTGCAAAAAAATTACATCAACCTCAATCTAAAGTAGAGCATGCTGCAAACATTTTAATTCACTAGTATCTCATAAAAATATTAACAAGTTAGTAACCTTTCACTAAGTTTGTTAAAAATTGTGGTAGTTTAATCTGATCCTCGATCTGAGGCTTGTTTACTTTCAGTGACTCCTACTCTTAGACCAGACCAGTCTGTGTTCAGAGATTCACACATCGCAGATCACATTCCATCAGGTAGTGCATTTCTTGGTAGTGACATCATGGCTCAGGACTGTGGTTATGACAACCGACTAAGAGAATACATTGGCTTTAACTGGATCTCAGTCTGCCAAGGTATTCAAAATAATAAATGGGCAGGGATTGTAAGGTTTTCCAAGAGTTTTTACCCTTTTAAAGTAGTGTAGCTTGAAAGGAATTCTTACAGATGTGAGTAACTGGGCTATGTGTTTTCTTAATGAGGGAATGATTTCCGTTTTGCCTAACTTCAATGTATTGATGTGAATTCAGAGGAAACAGTGAATGACTTGGAATCAGTTACTTCTAAGAATGCATAATCTAAAATCGTTTAATTTATAACCAACTGTAACATATCTAGTTAATGAATAAGCATGGAGGCCTTGGACAAATATTTTCCTTGGCCCATTAGCCACACCAGCTGATGTCATGGCCACTTAACTGCATTGACCACCAGTGCTTAATTAGAGTAGCTATAGATATTTCTTGGTCCCCTTAAATCATCTTCTTTTTTAACAGTTTTACCTAGTTACTACACTGATCCAAAGAATTAAGGGAACACCTAAATCACACATCAGGTCTCGATGAAGGAAATACACTGCTGAAAAAAACTGAGGGAACACGTAATCATCATAGTGTAACACTGGGGCTGTTGCACAAGGTCTGTGATATACAGCTCTGGAAAAAATAAAGGTACCACTTTGAATGAAAAAAGAAGGCTTTGAATGAGGAACAGAAGGGTTAAATGTATGAGACCACTGCTTGGAAAAGAAAGAAAAAGGTCCAGTGAGCTGGATGTCAATGGAAAATTTATAAAAACAGAATGCAAATAATTTATCTCCATATTTAATAGTACAAAGACAACTTCAAATGTTGAACCAGAGAAATGTTATGCCATTACCATGTTTAAAAAAAAAGTTGGGGTGTGGTATGTTTATTACTGTGTTGCATTTCCTCTTCTTTTAACATTACATCATAAGCGTTTTGGATCTGAGGTCACCAACTGATTATTTTAGAAAGTGAAATAAATTTCCATTATTACTTGATATCGGATTTCAGCTGCTCAACAGGGTCAGGGTCTCCTTTGTCATATTTTTGGTTTTATAATGCCCCAAAGGATTTCAATGGTTAACAGGTTTGGACTGAAAGCATGCCAGTTTAACACCTGGACTCTTTTATTTAGCAGTATGTTGTAATACCAGCAGAATGTGGTTTGGCGTTGTCTTCCTGAAATAAGCAAGGCCTTCCCTGATAAAGACATTCTCTGGATGGCAGCATATGTTGCACCTGTATATATTGTTCAGCATTAATGGTGCCTTCACAGATGTGCAAGTCACCCAGGTAATGTGCACTAATACACCTCATACCATCACGGATGCTGGCTTTTGAACTGTGCCCTGACAACAAGCAGGATGGTGTGATGGCAATTTCATCGACAGACACTCAAAGGAGTAAGACAGAGACAAAATTCTCTTGGCACAATTAGCAGTTTATTTGCAAATAGAGAGACGCGTCAAATGCTTACAGAATAATCATTCGAGGAGCCTCTAAAGTAAATTACATGTACAGCTCGTATTTATTATAGTTAAAAGGGGTGTGGCAAGATGCCACCCATTAATCTTAGGTCACACAGGTGGGAGGGTTGTCCCCCCCCACTTTCTTGCCATACCATTCACAGTTGTTTGTACCTAAAGGGACAACTGCCCCTACCGTCCCCCACAAACACATTCCTAAGGAACGGAGGACAGATAGCCTTAATGGTTTAGCCAGTTGAGCAGTTGGTCAGAGAACCTAATGATTCTCTGAAATAATACAGATGCATGTCACAACCAAAGACCAGAGTTACATACCATGTAATAGATAAGCAAACATCTCCAAAATACATTAGTTAAGAAATTGCCACAACAATGGTCCCTTTCCTCTAGCCGGGAGGACGCAGTGTCTGTGATTCCCCAAAATAATTTTACATTTTGATATGTCAAACCACAAGACCGTTTTCCACTTCAGCTCAGTCCATCTTAAATGAGCGCGGAACCAGAGAATACAGATGCATTTCTGGATCTTGTTTATATCTGGTTTCTGCTTGGGCATGGATGGTAGAGTTATAACTTGGATTTGTGGATCCAGCAACATATTGTGTTCACAGACAGTGGTTTTCTGATGTGTTCCTGAGCCCATGCAGTGATTTCCTCTACAGAATCCTGTCTGTTTTTGATGTAGTGCCGTCTGATGGCCCGAAGAGCACAGACATCCAATATTGGTTTTCAGCCTTTTCCCTTGCATACAGAGATTTCTCCGGATATCTCTGTATCTTTTAATGGTATTATGTACTGTAGATAATGAGATCTCTAAACTCTTTGCAATTTTACCCTGAGAAAAGTTATTCCAAAACTGTTGCACAACAGGCTCACACAGTCTTTCACAGAGTGGTGAACCCCTCCCAATCTTCACTTCTTTTTTGTGTTACACCACTATTCTAGTCTTTTGTTGCCTCTGTCCCAACATTTCTGAAACGTGTTGCCGGCATCAAAGTGGCCACTTATGTTTCAACATTTGATATGTTGTCTTTGTACTATTTTCTATTAAATATAATGCTTAAATAATTTTCACATCTTTGCCTGTTGTTAAATTTCCATTTTATTCATCATCACAACTTGTTGGGAAAATGGGTTGTACATCAAGACTTATTCAATATGGATGACAGTACTAATGTAAAGTTAGTAGATCGTTTTTGCTTTATGTGTTCTGTTATTGACTTGTTAGGCTATACCACAGTAGTCTAAATGTTCCCAAATCTTCTGTTTTCTAAGCCTGAGTCAACTAATGGCTAACACAATATAACGGTGCTAACAGGGTGCAGTAGCTTATTGGCTGATACTGCTACATGAACTGTATAACAGCCACCACTGACTAAAGCTAGCAATGTCTCATCTCTGTTTTATTTCTACCTCAAGTACACCAACATCACAACTGTTCTCTCAAATATTTTCAACAGCTTCTTTCAGTTTTTTCAAATCCATCTTTTCCAACACTTAAGAAGAATTTTCCTAATTTACTGCTAGATCGGGTCCCACTCTCTTTAACGCACGTTCGATGTTTAGCGTGAATTTCAGCAATCTAGGCTAAGGCAATCAGATAATTGAGCCGGCCCTACAGCAAAGATGGTTCTGCCCGAATTTTTGATTGCCTGAGCTAAGGTTGCTCATTTGTTAACCAAACATCTTATGTAGATTATTACAGACAAAAACTGCAAGTAATTAAAAAAAACTCCTATAGGCCACTGGCCTGTCAAAACAACCGAATGATAAATCATTTCTTTTTTATCAGTCCACCCCAATAAAGGCAGGTCTGACACTTCTGACAGGATTGCCAGATGATTAATCCACCCATGTGACTAACTTACAGGTTTCCTTAGCCGACTGTGTGCTCAGTATTTATGTTTGTGTTTACCAGGTGCCACAGCCCCAGCAGAAGCCCCAGCAGAAGCCCCAGCAGAAGCCCCAGCAGCCAGCTCTACAGCCGGACCAGCAGCCAGCTCAAAACAGACCCACAGAGAATCCCTGGTCCCCCATAGACAAGCCCAGTAAGCCATCCGCCTTCGAGGTCAGTTCTCGCAAAGTCAAGTCATGTTATAACTTTGACCATAATGGCCAAGTTTAGTTATTCTTTTAAATGAACCAGCAAAGAATAAGAGAATGTTAGCATGGTCATACTGAATAATACAATTGAGCAATGGAACCACCAACAACTTACGTTTTCTGTTGTCAGTTATATAATTTCACTGATTCATTCCTTCCAAACACCCTGCTGAATTGGGCCAGGAGTCCCTGCTCTCTGAGTTGAGCTGTTTTGAGGCTGAACTGGCAGCGGACATCCAGGGCTTGGAGAGGAGGCTTTCCCAGAAGAAGCAGACGCGACGAGGCCGGGGTGAGGTACTGAGGCCCCCCTTGTGACTCTACTGAAGCAACACTGCTCCCTGCTACTCTGCCTGTAATCCCAAACTCGCTCACACGCTCCTTTAGCAGTCCACTGAGAGGTCTGGTTGTCTTAATGGACTAGTCAATATCATGATCCCCTATAATCATGAACAGGGCTTATCCAAACAAACCTCCCGGACATTTCAGTGTACCGAATATAGTACAAAGACAATAACACTTCCTCCAGTGCCAGAACCACCCCCTCATACACATAGTGTCAATGGACTAGTCTCTAGTCTGCCCCATGGAGAGTGGAAATAATCAGATGCTTCACGCTTATGCATCACGTGAATATCCTTGGCTCGTTGTTCTACCTCTGCTGCTTACTATTCAATAAATGTGTTAGCCTCATCATTGTATTCAAAGGAGTGTAGGACCCAGGGGAGTTCTCTCTCCCTCTCTCTCTCTTTCTCTATCTGGCTTTTTTGGGAGTGGTCACCATGCACTTCTGCTGTGTAGCTCTAGATTTCCTCAAAGAGAGAAAACAACTTTCAATGTGATCTCTACTTCCAGAGTGCCCGGAATGTGGATCCAGTTACTTCTACAAAGTTAGGGACAACACATGACAACAGGTGAGTTGTGGCACAAAGCTTGTTGCTCTGTGTGTTGTTGGTCTGATTATCCATGCAGTAGGTTAAATAGCAAAACAATGTACTGAATGGCATGTATACTTTTGGACATCTCACCTAGCGATGAGTTGGGAATGAATACACCTGTTGTTTTGGTAGCATACACAAGTCATCATTGGTGTTAGGTATTGTACATCACAGATGGATGATTGCACTTTTTTATGACTAAGCATCTACAGTCTGCTAGAACCTTTTGGACTGCTGTTCTCTTGGGTTTAATGAGTCATTTAATGTTGGTTTGTATCTGATGTTAGAAACTGGTAGTTTAGACAATAAATAGTCCAGTTTTGAAACCGTCTGTTCAAATGACAGCCTTCGATGCATTTCTGTAGGTACAATATTTGTAGTAACCATCCTATGGGAAGGAGCAAAGAGTTTCTTAAAGATAATCTGATTCAGAAGCTTGTGACTTAATATATCCTTCAGAATGATCCCAGTTTGTGCCGTTTGTGTGAAGCATTGAGGCAGTGTGAGCTACATTGGGAGGTAGAACCAGGAGAGGTTAATGGCTGAGCTCCTGGCTGGCTGGAAGCCACATACCAGGCCTCTGAGCTTAACTCCCACGTTCTTAATCCAGTTAAACATTTCCTCAACCACAATGGATTCATGCAATTATCCATCCCGCTCCTGTTGCTAGACGTCTTCACAGATACTGGTTCACTTTCCCTCCTGACAAAATGTTATGCAAAGTAACTGCACTCTTGTTGACTAGACACTCTTGTAGACACTCTTAAGTTTAGTTACAAATGATTAACAGTTTCAAGTTCAATAGTTGTCAGTTCAGTAGGGTACCATTCCACTTAATATATTTTTGACAGTTCTCTTTTCTTCATTACCTCTGGAACCACTTGCTTACCTTGAAACTTCAAGGGCGTGTTTTTGCACCCAATTGCAATAGAGATGTAAAAATGTTTTTACTGCTTCCTGTTGTCCTGCCCTCGTGCTCGGCTGAAGGGAGACAACTTGGAGCCCATTTAAACTACATAAATTGTCATTAACCCAATTTTATTTAAATTACATTAACATAATATGTAAATACAATTTTCAAATCACACAATCAACAAGAAAATCTTCCAGCGCCATAAGGCAAAACAAATCTGTGCACAATGCTTTGGCCGGACCACTGACCTGAAAGGCATACAAACCCACTGTCAATGTTGTTTACCTGGAATCTAATATAGTGCACTCTGTCAAACAAGTGCTGTTTCTGGTGGTAGTTGAATTGTTTCCATGCCAGTGTGTGATGTTTTTATGTGCTTCCCGTCAATATGTTGCTGGTTCCGTTTACGGAGCTGGTAGGACTTACAGAACCAGACCTCCTCCGTCACCACTCATTCCACTTCAATACACCCTGAGGGAAACATCTTCTTTTGCCTACTGTAGCCATGGAGGGAGTATCGGTCAGAAAATCGCCCCATGCTACCTCAGGAGGGGACACTAACCATTTTCACCTATTTACATTGTATGTTTTTTTCCCTTTCTGACGGAAATCTGGCATCAAGTCTCATTCATCCAAATTGTAGTGTTAAAACAACACGTTGCCAGTCTATGATTAGATCAATTGGGTGGTGTGAAGCCTCTCTCCCTGTTTATCTGGCTCAGACAGTAGACAGCTGTTTACTGATCAGAAGGCCCTTCTCGGATATGTTTGCTTAAAAATCAAACATATTTGCTCACGGCACAGTTTGTATATTCATTTATGTTTATTGGAGCACACAGGTTTCCTGTAAATAAAACATTGATTATGATGACAGTACCTCTCCAAAGGCTCAAAATGATCCCGGAGGCAAATAATCTGGATCTCTCCCTTTTCTGGCTGTAATAATCAGTTGCATCTGTTTCCCTTTTGTTCAGTCTTTATGCATAACAGCCACTGTGGCCAGTTGCCAACCCTGTGTGACAAGCGTGTTGACTGCGGCACACTGCACCTTGTCCTCCGTACAGTGTGGATCTCCACCATGTGTGCTGTCGATATTCTGGAAAATGGAATTGACTGAGTAATGCAGACATTATAAGCGTGCTCTCTTCTTCCAGCGTTTTGACTAGAGCAAAGCAACCTCACCATCGTCCCATTGTCCCCGCATCAGTGGTTGCTCAGGGGGCAGTCCCAAGTCCACCGCATGGTAAGTCCAGGACATGATCCTAGATCCAAACCGTACATGAACCATTCTGTTTAGAAACGGGACACTGAGAGGCTATGCTCCATGTATTCTCATTAATGTCTTTTTACAGAGCCATTTGTCTGATCATATCTGATATTCTACATACATATGAATGTTATCTAACCTTTTAAATGGTTTTGTCCGGGTTGGATCTGTAGCGTTTACATTAGAGTAATTTAGCAGAAAGTTTTATCCGGGGTGACTTGTCGGAGCATACATTTTCACATTGGCCCGCCTGGGAATCGATCCTGTAACCGTGATGTTGCAAGTGAGCAAAACAGGACCTAATCTAATCAGCAAAATGTCCATGGAATAACGGCCTCTGCTAGCTGAAAAAAATATGGTGATAATTCAAGTATGGGATTACAGTTGAAGTCTTGTGAGTCCTTGCCATTTCCCAATCTGTCTGAATTAATGATATAAAACCGATCTGTAATAGTAACAGAAGAGAATTCCTACTGTGAAAGGGAGTAATGTCGGGACGGAAGCACAGAAACTAGAAAAAGCGGGTAGGAAGTCTTGATGATAGATTAGCTTAATCCAATGGATTTTTGGAGGGGAGGGAGATTAGAAAAAGAACTGCCCAGCAACTCTGGCATCTTTTAAACGACATGCATGAACTAGAGCGGGATTATCCAGTGTTTACATGCTGTGTCTTCACAATAAATATTTCCTAAAAAATTACACTGGAGAAAAGGGTTTTACATAATATCCTTTATATATATATATATATAACCTTTTTCCATTTGTTTTGTGTTCTTACTTTAATCTTTGTTTCTCTACACCTCCCTCTACAGTAGAACACCTCCCCACTACCCCTGAAGCCATGGATTTCCCGCCCAAGAGGCAGGAGAAGCAGGTGGATTTCCCACTCTTCTTGGTGCTGTACACAGTGTCATAAAATAGATCCACTGTATGATATTTATAGTGTGAGGTTCATTTTGATAGTGTTATATTTTATTCCTTTGCATGCTGTGCTCCGGATTCTCTATGTATAAACACACTGGTCTACGTTCTATAAGCCACTTTTAGCTGACCGTTAGATGATTAGGATCTTGCTATAACTATCAACAGCTTTAAGTCGGAACAGCCCAGTGTCCTTAAAACCAGACTTCCTTTCACTGATGAACGGTTTTGTTTTTGTAGATGAAAGCAGCAAGAGCCAAGTTCAATTTCCAGGCTCAGTCACCCAAGTGAGTTATATTGCCTTTGTAAAGGTCTACAACCCATTCTCCCTCACGTATCTCCATGACTGCATGTTAAAATTTTATGACGTTTCTCCAGTAACTATGTTAATGAAGCCTGTTTACCCAGAAACCTGTTGATATGCTGTGAAAAGAAGCAGATCCCCCGTTTGGGGAATTGCACAAATGCTGACCTCTTCCTCTTGATGCACATTACTAGTCAGTCTTTTCTCCTCCTCACCAGGGAATTGTCTCTCCAGAAAGGGGACATTGTTTACATTCACAGACAAGTAGACTCCAACTGGTTTGAAGGTGAACATCATGGGAGAGCTGGCATCTTCCCCACAACCTACGTGGAGGTGGGTGTGCATCCTTCCAGAGGAACACCAGAGCGGGATGTGCTCCTCAAGCATACCATTTTGAACCTCACTGTTATTCAACTCCCTCCCCTAGATTGTACCTCCTACAGAGAAGCCCACACCAATCAAGTCTCCCACCATCCAGGTGCTAGACTATGGAGAGGCTGTGGCTCTGTTCACCTTTAATGCAGACCTGCCTGTTGAGCTGTCCTTCCGTAAGGTACAGTAAGCCTCCCTCTTTGTTACATATTAAACATTCTGAGGGCCCTAAGATAGATGCTGTGTCTTTATTCGATTTAATAGAATTTCAGAATAGCAAACCCTGTGAAAATGCCAATCATTATAACTGTAATTACATTTTCCATTTCCTGTGGGTGCAGGATAATGTTGCAAACTGCCTCAAATTAAGATATGGTAACTGTCTTAGAACATTACCTTTTCCAAACCTGAAAATCTCACACCCCCTTGTGCCTAACTGTTCCGATATCACTTTTATAAGCATCATGAGCTTCACTGTCAAAATCAAAATATTATCTTTATTTCACTCCAATGTTTGTAATTGTACTGCACCATGTAGAGTAGTAGTGTCATGGTAGGACAGACATGTGGAGTGATGGATGAAAACAGGCTCAGGGAAACAGCAAGATTAAAGATTAAAAGATTAAACGCTGATGAAATACACTCTCCAGCCTTACATCATGTTTCAGAATATTAAGGTGATGTAATGGAAGGTCAGTCCTTGCATCCATAACTCTGGAGATTTCATTTCTTCTGCTCCATCCCACAGCTTTTTACTCTTATTTTTTCAACCCGTGATTCCCACCAAAGGGAGAGTTCTGGTATTTAAGTGTTTCATGTCTCTGCTCCTGTCTCAGGGCGAGGTGATCAGTGTGACCAGGCGTGTAGATGACCGGTGGCTTGAGGGCCGGATCCCAGGGACCAGTCGGAGTGGCATCTTCCCCACTAACTACGTTCAAATTAACAAGTTGCCACGCACCAAATCGGCCTCGGATGACTACCCATACTCGGTGTCTCCCTCATCCCCCGAACCAATGAGTCCCGGGCGCCCTTTACACTCCCCCTGCTCGCCTCTGACCCGCTCGCCCCTTAGTCTGACCCCTTCGTCCCGTAGCCCTGAACCTGGATACTCTCCTTTGAAGCCATCCTCCCCGATACCCCAGGGCACAGTAGCTTCCCAGACACGGTCATCTCCCCAGCCTACACTATCCAAAGAATCATCCAATTACCGGGCTCACCCCACATCCGTGCCTGCCTCCCCTACCTCCCAAAACAGCCACTGGGGTGCGGCACCCCAAGCTGCATGCAACTCCATTGGCAGAGCTGTTTCATCTTCCAATCAGATATCACCATCTACCAATAGGGGAAGGGAAGCCCCAGTCAGCATTGTCGAAAAACAAGCTTACCATAATGTTAACTCGACAGCGGTGCCACGCCAACCGTGAGTAAAATTTGGTGGTCAGTCAACATTGTGATTTTATATAAAAGAATGTATGTACTGTCAATCTAAGTCATCATTGCTGCAGTTTGTTAGTCACATACAAAATAAAATCCAAACCCGGGACTGTTCTCTCTCTTTCAGATACAAAGCGGTTTACAATTACAAACCACAGAACAGAGATGAGCTAGAGCTGAGAGAGGGTGACATCGTACAAGTGATGGAGAAGTGTGATGATGGGTGGTTTGTAGGTAAGGAATTAACACAACACTTTACCATTCAGAAAGCGTTACCATTCGGAAGACATACAGTATTTCCGAAATGTAGCTGCATTCTGAAAACATTAACACAAAGTACAGTGCATTTTATTTCCTTATTTTATTTGTATGAAAACTATATATTGTAGCACTGACAGTATTTACATAACTTAAATAGCACAAACACATTCAGTCCTGTCCTCAGGGACAGAAACACAATTCAGTCCTATCCTTCCAAATCTGACCTGGGAAACCAGGAGAGTGCAAATAACAATCAGTTAAAAACAAAAACTAGAAGTGTTTATGTCTTACAGGACTGGAGTTGAATAGCCCTAATGGACAGTATGAGAGAAATCTTTTAATTTGTTATATGTTCCTCTCTTTCCATAGGTACGTCAGAAAGGACTCGTGCATTTGGGACTTTTCCAGGGAACTATGTGACACCAATGTAACTGCATCACGCCACCTGTCCACTCCACAACCATTTGGACTGCAGTGGACACGTGTAATCTAGCTTGCTTTAACCAGCACATTAGATCAACCCATGATCCCAACACCCCCTGTCCTCCTCCGTCTGAAAAACCTGGTTGTCAGGTCTGCATGTTCACCACAGAAAACAGCTGTTGGTGGAGCTGGTGGCAGGAAACTGTGTGGTTTGACAAGTCACCCCTAGCATGTGTTCTGTCACTGAATAGACTTGGAGTGATTTTCACAAACACTGCTTGAACGGATGTAATGAATGATGATGATGCTGATGATGATGATGATGATGATGCTGTTCCGAGGGTGAAGAAATTACTTTGTCCCCTTTGAAGTGGCTGCGGTTCTGGACATCCAAGTATTTGTAGCTATTGATACAGAGATTTCTGTGCATGTGCAAGATCCACTACCAGCCACTTTCCCCTCTGTCTCTGAGCTGCTGCTCACTTCTCACCCATTTGAGAATGTTAATTAGCTACCATTTTTTTGCAACTGTTCTATGAGGCGCAGGCTACATCCTCATGTTGACCGAATTGGTTGAGGGTTAAGGAGGTGCGATAAAGACTGATACAAGAATTTGTGTGTGTAACTGTAAAAATATATGTGCAAGACTTAATTAAAATCCTTAGCTTTGAGAGATTCAAGTTATCGGAGGGATAGTGAGGTGTGAGAATGTTGGCGGAATCTGTATCCCTAGGCATATTTATTATTGTTAAAACTGAAATGTTATTTCCTCAGTACAGCTACTGCCTTACATTCCGCTATCTTCGTTGCACACACCAACAGCACTCCTCTTTCTGCCATGCAAGTGCCACTTTTGACACAAATACATACATATATCATTATTGTGTCATGTTTTTAACAAAATGAATGGAGCGTTTGAAATCTTTTCCACTTTGATTTCAGATTTATAAAAACATCCTGGTTGAGTCCAAGGCTACAGCACAACCCTCCAGTATAAATGAATGGATCACTTTAGTATTTGAAACAATGGCAAAAAATGTATTCTTTGTCGCTACATTGTTTTGCTTAATATTTCATTAAAAACTGTACTGTACGCAATAGAGCAAGTAATCAAGGAAATATCTATGTCTTTCTGGCTGGCCCTTGTTTTTGGAGGCCCTTGATGACATTTGGGGAAAACAATGTTCAGGTAAAATGTGTAACAAAATCATGCAATATTTTTCTTGCTCTCAACAGTAAGGTAAGACCCTATGTGAGTGATTGCTAACTCCACTTATTCCTGGGGCCGGCCATGATGATCTTCAGATTGTTATTGTTAAGTATTTAGATTACACCTGTAATGAAGTGCACAGGTAGTGATTGAGGCAGCCATTTGTGTAGTTTACATTTCATTTTGGAACAAAGAAAGTGTTGAGTGTTTAAGGGGAAGTCAAATGTAATGGTGGAGAAAAGGAGGAGGTATAATGACAAAATCTGTTGGTAAACCTCTAAGTGAATGCAACATGAAAAGTCTAGACAGAACAGAAGTGGAGCTTCATCAATTGTATCAATTCAGTGGAACTTCTGCCATTTGTAGGCCATTACCCAAGCAAAACAGAGATGACATTGCTTCACTACGGAGCACAAGAAACTTGCTTGTCAACATCAAAATCCACATAGGTGTTAAATTATTTCAGAAGAAACATAAACACAAAGAGGTACCAGTAGCTCATTTATATTGCAAACTCTATTTGGTTTTCTACTCTTTATAATCTGCCGCTTTGCAAATTAACCAGTTTATTTTTACATAATACAATGGCACAGCTAATTGAATATCTGCATATAAGTGTAACCAATAGCAAACAAAATTTGGTTGGCAAATATAATTTGTTCAGCCAATAGGATGGACCTGAGCAGTCATTTCATTTATGGGAAAAAACGATCATGGATTTGGCAATTGAAATGTTTATTTGCTTTGTTCATTTATACAATTGTAAAAATGCAACATCTTTTTTTTACACAAAATATGATTGTACAAGGTTTTATGTATCAGATAAATAATATATTTCATTTAATACACAACAGTGAATGTCAATATCTATAATACACATGCAATATGTATTTCAAATAAATCATACAGAGTGATGGTAAATCGATTTTGATGTGTCTCAAATTGATACTGAAGCATTGACATAAACATTTTGTGAAGTTGGCTTAGTGTAGGCCTACTTCTATGCTTTATAACAGTTATTTCTGTTTCTGCTTTCTGAAAAGACAGCTGTCCCACATTTGAGTAGACCTATTCCATGCCAAACTGTGGAAGTCTGGAACTGAATGACTATTCGGAAGTGTGATGGTATGCACACAGATGGTAATGTGAATGTAGCGCCCTCACGTTACCAAGATGTTAGAATATTCTACATTAAAATGTGAGGCTTAGTTTACAACCCACAATGAAAACTGTGAGTGTGAGTATAAAAGCCTATGTAAGTACTCCCAAATATAATAAAACAAATATTTGGGATTACGGTTAAAGGGACTTTAGTCTTATTGTAGATGAAAAACAGATATGCAAAATACATATTTTTTATTATGTTTAGCATTTATTATCAAAATCGTGCAATAATTTTCTTGCTCTCAATGGTAAGGTTGCAAAAATAAAATATTTTGAATATAGAATAAATGTTTAGAATTAATCCATCTCCATGATTATGTATGTATGCAAATGTGTCTGTACCTCTGGCTATGAATGTCACAACAAAAAATTGCAACTAGTGCTTTTTCTTTTGAATACAGTACACAACTAGTTTGTTGCACAAATGGTTGGATCATTACAGAGGTTTTAGTGTCTCCTGGCGCTTGAACTTTTACCTTAGACATACCATTGCAAAACGCAGCATTTTTGCATTGTAATACATAAAGTATCTTACAAAAGTTAGAACACACCACACATTTTTGTAAATATTTGATTATATCTTTTCATTTGACAAAACTGAAGATATTACACTTTTCTACACTGTAAAGTAGTGAGTGTACAGCTTGTATAACAGTGTAAATATGTTGTTCCCTCAAAATAACACAACACACAGCCATTCATGTCTAAACTACTGGCAACAAAAGTACACCCTGAAGTGTCACCCCAGTGTCATTTGACTTGTTAGTATCATCTCCCTCATACTGGTGACTGGAAATTCAACATGGCACCTCATGGCAAAGAACTCTCTTGAGGATCTGAAAAAAGATGTGTTCCCCTACATAAAGATGGCCCTGGCAATAAGATGATTGCCAAGACCCTGAAACTGAGCTGCAACACGGTGGCCAAGACCGTACAACGGTTTAACAGGATAGGTTCAACTTAGAACATGCCTTGCCATGGTCGACCATAGATGTTGGGTGCACGTGCTTGAGCGTCATATCCGAAGGTTGTCTTAGGGAAATAGATATATGAGTGCTGCCAGCATTGCTGCAGAGGTGGGGGGGGTCAGTCTGTCAGTGCTCAGATCACACGCCGCACAATGCATCAAGTTTGTCTGCATGGCTGCCATCCCAGAAGTAAGCCACTTCTAAAGATGATGCACAAGAAAGCCTGCAAAGAGTTGAAGACACGCAGACATGGACATGGATTACTGGAACCGTATCCTGTGGTCTAATGAGACCAAGATAAACGTATTTGATTCTGATAGTGTCAAGCGTGTGTGGTGGCAACCAGGTGAGGAGTACAAAGACAAGTGTGTCTTGCCTACAGTCAAGCATGGTGGTGGGAGTGTTATGGTCTGGGGCTGCATGAGTGCTGCCGGCACTGGGGATCTACAGTTCATTGAGGGAACCATGAATGCCAACATGTACTGTGACATACTGAAGCAGAGCATGAACCCCTCCCTTAGGAGACTGGGCCGCATGGCAGTATTCCGAAATGATAACGAACTCAAACACACCTCCAAGACGACCACTGCCTTGCAAAATAAGCTGAGGGTAAAGGTGATAGACTGGCTAAGCATGTCTCCAGACCGGAACCCTATTGAGCATCTGTGTGGCATCCTCAAACAGAAGATGGAGGTCAAGGTCTCTAACATCCACCAGCTCTGTGATGTCATCATGGAGGAGTGAAAGAGGACTCCAGTAGCAACCTGGGAAGCTCTAGTGAACTCCATGCCCAAGAAGATTAAGGCAGTGCTGGAAAACGATGGTGGCCACAGAAAATATTGACACTTTGGGCCCAGTTTGGACATTTTTATTTAGGGGTGTACTCACTTTTGTTGCCAGCGGTTTAGACATTAATGGTGTGTGTTATGTTATTTTGAGAGAACAGCAAATTGACACTGTTATACAAGCTACATTGTAGCAAAGTGTCATTTCTTCAGTGTTGTCACATGAAAAGATAAAAATCTAATAATTACAAAAATGTGAGGTGTACTCACTTTTGTAAGATTCTGTAAATGGATTATACGGTCAGGTTTTTTCAAAAGAAGCTTTTAAAATATCCTTTGACATTTTTTCCTTGAAGAAAGTATAGGGGTTTGCCCACAGTTTCTAAGTAAAGGATACTCCATGACCATTTTTAATGTATACTATGATCGAGGTATTAAAGAAACAGGGTAAATTGCAGACAGAAAACACAGTGGAAGACACAAAAAGCTGACTGCATCTGATGAAGAGTACTTAAAGGTCATTTTCTTTGGGGAAATAAGGAAATCCAGTGACGCAAGCAACAAAATGTGCAACACCAAAAAAAAAAAATACTGATTGGCAAAAACTGTCTTTCAGTTTAATAAAGACCCTCAGTTTTGCATTAAACGCAACACGCTTTTATACTTCTATTAAAATATTAAAGTCCAATGTGTTAAAGTTCCTTCGTGTTAACTAAAATACTAAGATGTTTCTTGTTGTAATGATTTTGCATGTCTGCAGATGGCGCACTAAGACAATTTGCAAGGCCCCATGGTCCTACTGTAAAATCTGAACTCAGTCATAATATACCGCTTAGCCGACACGCCCCGCGAGGTGTGCGTTGCTGCCTTTATTTTGATAACATAGCACGTGGCACTGAGAGCTCAGCCCTTAGTGCGGATGGAACCATAGTTTCATGTCATTTCGATATCCAATGGTTCCAAGCAAAAGACGTGTTGCTTTTCAAAACCAGGTGTACCAGAGAGACTAGCTAGTTCAGCGTAGAGTTCAGTTTAATTGGCTAGGCTACAGAGGAATAGCAGCGCCAATCGCTCTCACCAAGCTGAGATTCGATAGAGCGGTTAGAAAACCTTAATCGGTAGAACTTTGTGTAAGCAATCAGCTTACGCCAGGGTTCTGTTACGCTTGCCTATGACTTTTTGACGTGTGATATAACAAGAGTCCCCGGTCTTGGATCTGCTGTGCCACCGACACTATTCAACTATCGCTGATTAGTAACTGCATTGATTTTGGTAAGTGTCGGGTTACTTTTGACCCCATTGAGCTGTGGAATCACTCTGATGATAGAAATTGACATTTTATTTACATAGATTAAGTACGATATATTTTTATAGGCCTACCTACCTAACGTTGTATAACTCGTTGGTATCGCTGTCAAATTGTGTTCAACCTGTTTGATGTAATTATTTGCTTAATTGCTAGTTTAACTGGCAGTATATTTTATTACTCAATACATGGTTGAACTTGGACCATAGGCAATGAGTACTTTTAACAGGATGATAGTTACAGCAGTGTAATTTATATTTCATAATGGAAATAAAAACACTCTTGGTGATATGGGTGAAACTAGATGCGGTTTCCTATTACGATCATAATTAATGCTTGGTGTTCATTGTAGAATGATGTACTTCCCTTATGACTGAGGGTTATGAAGGAAAATTTGCTGCAGATCCCACACTTCGCATACCTCTATGTATGTGAGGTATATCTCTTAAAGCCCATTAAATATGCAGTAGCCTAAATGGTTTGTGGATTGACAGGACAAGGTGAACAACCAACCAGTTTGGTTTGGTTAAAACAAATTGTTAACATTTACATTTTCTATTCACTTGTCCGCTTAAAGATGGACTCCTAATTAGGGGAAACAGCGAAACTATTTGACTCATGTTAAATATTGTTATTCCCAGTCAGTCACTTCTGTGCCACAATGAAGACACGCATTTTTCAATCTTAGCTGTCAATACAAATACATTCCTGCTTGATGAGGCCCAACAGGTGTGTCGCAGCCTGTATCCTCACCTTTCATGCTGTAAAATATCCAGCTACATCTGTATTACACTGATTTACCGCTCTGCGCATACTTCCGTGTTCTGCAAATCTCATGTCTGTTTTCGGTTGCATTTTTCTAGTGAAACATGGGAAGTGTACTTGGCGCACTTTGATTTTTGTTACTCTCTGTAATTTAACTGTCCATGTTGTGTTGCTTTACCGCCGGGCGTTGTTGTTTTGTAGTTTGTCATTGTCAGGTTTTGATCCGGAGACCGGGGTCTCTGTCTTTGCTCGGTGTAGGGGCCTCCCGGCCTTGTCCTCGTCCGTGCGGGTGCTGCTCGGTGTAGAATTATTCCCTCGGTGTGTTTCGCTCAGAACGTAACAAGCGGGTCAGATTCTTTACTTGTCCAATAGCAGAAAATACCAACCTGTTCTCGGGGGTGTTCGTGAACTATCTTATGCAGATATTTGACAACCGTATTTTTAAGATACATTACGTTAGGTCAAGTAGCGTTCAAATTAAGAAAATAATTCACTTGGATGTGAACTTCCATTGGATTCAAAGTCGCAGATGTTTCCACCCATCCTTCATCCCTTAACAAAAATTCCCACTCTTACTGCTGTCACATGGTGGCCGGGCACAACCCTAAACTTAACTCCAGTACTGTGATACCTAACGTTAACCAAACCTTAACCTAATCTTTTTCGTTTTAAAACCTTATCCCAAACCGTAACCCTAACCTTAACCCTAACTTTTACTCGAGGGAAGTTATACCTAACGTTAACTGTTAAATTTATTCATTACATATTGAAAAGCCGTTGGTAAGGCCATTATTAATCTCTCTGAATTAGATTAGAATCAACTCCATTGTCATTGAACAAGTGGTAGGACATTACAGGAAATGCAGTTCGCATTAAACCAGAAGTGCAAATAGAAGAGGGCAAGAAATTATTAAGTGGTTTCAAGTATTAAGAATATGTAAATTTCAAGTGCAATATATAGATGTGCAATGAAAGTAAATGTAGTACAAATGGCAATTGTAAATGTGCAATTAAAGCCAATAGAGGGCAGAAAAAAGTATGAATTATTGTGTGTTACAAGTGGGATAATAGTTGTGTTGGTACAAATGACAATTCAAATGGGATATTCCTATTTGGAGTAGTGGGTATTGTGCCCATCTGGGGAGCCACATTTTGCTGATTCAAGACACTGCCTGGGAGTTGCTACAGTTTCTCACATTTTGTGTGAATTTGTAATATACACTTGTGCTCATAAGTTTGCATACTCTGGCAGAAATTATGAAATTTTGGCATTGATTTAGAAAATATTACTGATCATGCAAAAACATATTTTATTTAAGGACAATGATCATATTAAGCTATTTATTTTCGCAGTTGTTTGCCTTTTAAAATCATAATGATAACAGAAATCACCCAAATTGCCCTGATCAAAAGTTTACATACCCTTGAATGTCTAGCCTTGTTACAGACACACAAGGTGACACTGAAATTTGGAGTGACGAGACCAAAATAGAACTTCACGGTCACAACCATAAGCGCTATGTTTGGAGAGGGGTCAACAAGGCCTATAGTGAATAAAATACCATCCCATCCCTACTGTGAAACGGTGATGTCTCACTGATGTTCCGAGCGTGTGTGTGCTTTAAAGGCATGGGGAATCATGTGAAAATTGATGGCAAGATGAATGCAGCATGTTATCAGAAAATACAGGCAGACAATTAGCATTCTTCTGCATGAAAGCTGTGCATGGGACGCTGTTGTACTTTCCAGCACGACAATGACCCTAAGCACAAGTCTAAGTTGAACCTCCTGTGGTTCCAGCAGAAAAAGGTGAATGTTCTGGAGTGGCTATTGCAATCTCCTGACCTTTATATCATCGCGTCACTTTTGTTCATGCAAGATGACCAAAGACTTTGTGTGACCTGGAGGCATTTTGCCACGACGAATGGGCAGCTATACCACCTGTAATATTTTGGGGCCTCATGGACAACTATTACAAAAGACTGTACGCTGTCATAGACTGTATTAAGGTTTGAGGGTATGGAGACTTTTGAACAGGGGTCAGTTCATGTTTTTTCTCCGTTGCCATTTTGTGTTATATGATTGTACCATTCTGTTTTGATCTAGAGTTGAATGTGAATCCGAGGAAATAAGACGTGTTTTGCCTCACTCGTGTTTTCTTTACAAATGGTAGATATATTACCAATTCTCCAAGGGTATGCAAACTTTTGAGCACAACTGTATATGTTTTAGTAGTGTTTGTAATATATTATATGTCTTCTCTGTATTATATAGTACTTTTTGGTAGCACATTGTAATGCAACCTAATGTAAAGTAACAACATACAAAATCAGGTGTCACTAATTTACCTATTATGTATTATGTTTTCCCCTGAGACCAGGCTACAGTAAGCTTACTATAAACCTTCTAATATAAAAGTGGTATATTGTAAAATGTCTTGTGACTGACTCTCTTAAGTATCAGACAAAAAATGTTAGGTGCCACTTTAAATTCCAGGAGGTTGCCATGTTATTGGAGTCACTGTGCTTGCCTTTATTAGAGAATGTAATTGTCACTCACCAGCTTAAATCCAACTGTGTCGCTTTCGAGTGTCTCTGTTTTTTTGTGCTCTTTCGGTGGTGCATATCGTCCCTATCCAGCAATCAGCTGCAGTCTGAGACTGAGATTGAAAGGTCTTGCCCTGGAGCCGGCTTCTCACTTGGACAGAGACCTCCTCCTGTATGTCGTTCCAATAATTCAGGCCTTTGAGGTTCCCTCTGCGATGCCCTTTTATGCTTGTGTGTTCTAGGCCTTTGGTACTTGGTGACATTCTAAGAGCGTTCTGGCACTCCATAGCTCTATCGCAGATATACTTGCTTTTCAGCCAGGTTTATGTAGCGGGGCCAACTTTTTCCATCGTTGCTATTGGTCATGCTGTGGCAACGTCTGGTTGTGCTCGACGCACTGTTTGCAACCCTGTTTGGGCCTTTCCCGGTCGAGTTGGTTGTATCTTGTTGAATGGGATTTTTGCCCTGGCGTCAACCAGTTGCATGAATCTTCCACATGCTTTGGGCCATCACTCCGCTGTAAACTGTGGTGCTGATTAATGAGTAAATAAAACTGTCCTACTTTAGATTTGTTCAGTATCTTCAGCATTAGCATTTGTGGGTTCGATTACAGTGATGGCTGAGAAGTGACGGCTATTCCATGCGAGAAATTGCGAAGAAACAGAATATCTCATACAAGGATATGCTCTACTCCCTCCACAAAACAGCGCACACTAGCTCTAACCAGAATATAAAGGGGAGTGGGAGGCCCCGGTGCAAAACTGAGCAAGAGGACAGATGCATTAGAACAGGGGTTCTCATCTCCGAGCCTGGGGACCCAGACTACTGTTTGTTTTCTATCCTACCTGAGAGATAATTGCATTCACCTGGTGTCCCAGGTTTAAATTAATAAATATTTAGCGGGCCTAGAAGGAAAACCAGCAGTGTTTTGGGTCCCAAGGCCTAGAGTTGAGAACCATAATGATAAAAGAAATCACCCGAATGGCCCTGATCAAAAATGTACATACCCTTAAATGTTTGGCCTTGTTACAGACACATAAGGTGACACACAAGTAGAAATTGCAATTAAAGGTGTATTTCCCACACCTGACTTTTTAAATTGCAATTAGTATCTGTGTATAGTCAATGAGTTTGTTAGCTTTCACTTGGAAGCACTGAGCAGGCTAGATGCTGAGCCATGGGGAGCAGAAAATAACTCTAAAAAGACCTGCGTATCAAGGTAATGCAACTTTTATAAAGATGGACAAGGATATAAAAAGATATCCAAAGACTTGCAAATGCCAGTCAGTACTGTTCAATCACTTATTAAGAAGTGGAAAATTCTGGGGTCTCTTGATACCAAGCCAAGGTTAGGTAGACCAAGAAAGATTTCAGCCACAACTGCCAGAAGAATTGTTCGGGATACAAAAAAAACAAAACAGGTAACCTAGGAAAAGACATGTGATTATTTCTAGGAAGACAATAAGATAATATTTGAAGTGAATAGAATACCATCCCCACTGTGAAGCATGGTGGTGGCTCATTGATGTTTTGGGAGAACTTATTCATAGACATTTATTTTTTGTATTATACAAAAAAAGGTGATAATAATTTTTAAGCTACTTTTTTTTAAACCAGTCAGATTATGGCATTAGTTAGTCATGGATTTCCTTATGCCAATCTCTGGGTTTTCTACACTTCAATGATTATCACATTATTCATATATTCTAAGTACTCAATTCATGTTTAAGTAAGTGATTCATGTCTATATTACAATTTTACTTGAAAGTATAATTTGTCACCAACCTGAAAATGTGGTGCTCACACCACTCTAGGTGGTTACATAGCATAGTGTATTGCAACAACATGCTAGCTGTCTTGCAAAGATAACTCATCTTTTTCTGTACAAATGTATTTTTTTATATTGCATTTTCATTACTGTAAGCCATTAGTGTTTCTATTATTCCTGGGTGGTCACTTTAAATTATGATGCAGGGCCATCAGTGTTTTTTATTCATTTCACATAGCCTGCTTAACACATTTATACCTATATGAGTTTTTCTAATTGAACAAATGTTTTATTTTTATATGCTAAATGATGCTAAAGGGGAAATGTTTTTTGTCTGACATTTTAGTTGCTGGCTAGTGTGCTAGAGATTCTTGCTAGCTAGCTATCATCTCAGAGTTGGGAGTTCAATTCCCGTGTGGGGCCAGTATGACAATGTGTGCATTCACTACTATAACTCCCTCTGCATAAGAGCTTCTGGTAAATTATGTAAACGCTAATTGTATTCTACCAAGTGTCAAGGTGTGTATGTTATAAAGCATAGTCAGTACATTGGTTCAATTAATTCTCTCACAGATCTAAGCACCTACTTCAGGACTTGTCAGTCAGAAGAAATGACTGTTACATATGAAAGTGATAGTTTGGGACAGTACTAGAAAACATGTAGTTTAAACAACAAGTAGAGCTTTTCTAATTGGCCTTGATACTCTGGTTGCAGATTTTATTTTAATTTTACAAGACCATTCTCTAACCTAAAGAATTGCTAGATGTCTCAGACTGAAATACTGAATGTACCATACAAAAGTGCAGCGGAGGAGTTCTGTATGAATTGCCAGTGTTTTTACCACAAACAGGCCACACGCTCGGGTTGCAAGAATTTGCACACTCCCCAAATTACCTGTTTTTTTTAGAAACCCCTTTGGAAGATAGTGTATCAGCGTAGTTACCAGTTTTGCATCCCTACAATGGCTTGAAACTATCTATGGATGACAACAGCATACGGTAATTTTGGTATGCAAGTATTGGTTAAGTCCATTTTAGAGGCCATTCTGTGAAAACCTGTTTTATTTGTTTGGCCATTCCTTTTTTATGATCAACATTAAACATGCCTTTATATTCTTTGTTGGGGTTAAGGAAGGAAGTTTTCTCCTGACCACTTCCTCGTGTTTTTGTCACTGTCTGGTATAGGCTCTGCAGAGAGATTTTTTCCCTGAATTACCAGCAGCAAGAACTTGTATGCTCTTCTGCAAGAAGTTACAAATTCCACAAGATTGTATCAGTGTATGATGAAAGCTTTACTGTTGCTTGTTTTAGATGGCTTTGTGGTTTTCTCAGTGAATGTGTAATCTTAGGCAAATTAGCGTCACTGAATGACTGGCTTATGTTGAGTTCCTTTTCTCAACCAGTTTCAGTGTGATAGAAATGTCTGAAATCATTCTACCTCTTGACTGTCTCTTTTGTTTGCACATTTACTGTTCTCTGTAAGAGGTTTGTTCTGTATGTGTTCGACCACAGCCTGAGATAGCTGTATAGTTTTAATCGGCTTCTGAGACGCACTACTGCAACAGGATATTTATCAAATGTACGTGTGATCTTGACAAAGCAGTGGTATACTTTCGTGCCTCAGTGGTTCAGAAGGCTTAATTGTGCATGTAGGGGATGTGGTGAAGTGGCCTGCTTTCTGCGCAAAGTGGGAGTCAGAATCAGTGTTGTGCTTACCCCAGTAACATGATCCTCAGAGGATTGTGTTGAGAGATGGATGGAGCCTGCACTCTCTGAAGCCACACCAATGACAAACATGGCTACTGTACCTGGCAGTAACAGCACTTAATATAACTGCAATTGTTTTGACACTACTGCAGTTATGCATGTTTGACATTGAAAAGAGAACATGTTGGTGTAGCTTTTGATGTTAAAATTTGGTCCCTTTTTATAGAGGTGTTCAATTAAGAATCACATTAACTAGCTAGGCCTATCATATCAATTTGCTTTAAATATATTGAATAATGTTGCAAAAGTTTAACAAATCAAAATGAGGACATTCCAGAGACCCCCCCCACCCCCTCCCACCCCGCAAAAATAATCAATGTCAGACAAGCCACATGAGTTGTCTGCTGCTGGCATTGGATCTCATGCTCTAATACAGGCCCTGTCATACTAACCGTGAGTTTAGAATTAACCGTGAGCTTAGAATTATAAGGTTCCATCTGACATTCTTGTCAACATTTTGTAATTTACATATATTGGATTATTTGATTTTTATTAATCTTTGTGTGGTGTTATTTTTTGAAAACTTGTTTTTGTGTCTATAATTCACAAAATAAAATAGTTATATCTCCAAAAAGGCATACCTCATTGGTGTTATAAGGTTCTATCTGTGATCTAATCAAAAGCGTCAATGAATACAGACGGACCAATCAAAATCCATCTTTTAACCATGTATGTTTAGCTCTACTAGTTTGTGTGTTCACTAGTTGATTTGGGATAGTTCTCAAATTTCACAATACTTCAGGTGCTGGTCATATAATTAGAATATCATCAAAAAGTTGGTTTATTTCAGTAATTCCATTCAAAAAGTCAAACTTGCATAATGTATACAGTCATTCCACACAGACTGATATTTCAAAAGTTCATTCCTTTTAACTTTGATGATTATTACTGACATTTAATTAAAACCCCAAAATCAGTATCTCAGAAAATTATGGAATTACTGAAATAAATAAACTTTTTGATGATATTCTAATTATATGTCCAGCACCTGTATTAGAAACCTACCAATTAAATACATTATTGATGATTTGTTTAAAAGAGATAGCAGTACTGAAGCGTAAGTTGAAGCATATTAGTTAGCTATATTGCTGTTTGTTAATAGTGTGCAAAGTTAATAGCAAAAGTAAATGGCAAACACACTAGCTTGCAAGCTAACCTCCGTTAGTTACCTGGTCCTAACTCGCTCGCAAATGTACATAGTTCGGTTAGCTACTATGAAAATAGCTAGCCAACTACCTGCCCATCATGTTTCAAAGTGGCAAGTTAACGGTAGCTAGCTAAGTAAACTTTTAATCGCCGTAGCTATCCACCTAGCAACTTGATGTGCAGCTAGCTGGCTTAGTAACTAGGTATTATCAGCTTACTAGCTAGTTAACTAGCTAACAAGTCTAGATACTTTTAGAGCTTTTATGTGTTCCGGAGTGCAGTCATTATGGCCATGTATCAATAACGGCCAGCTATAAAAAGCACTTAGTAGACTTACTGTAGTAGCAATCTGTTTGTAGAAATTGTGTCAATAAAATGGATAACAGAGAAGGCTCAGATTGTGATCATGAAGCATGGACACATATAGCAGGAGAGATAACAACAGAGAGATGTTCAGGCAGTACATTAAATAAGAATAATATTTTGTGTGGTTACACAAAAAACAGTATATCACAGTAACAGAATACTAACAATACAATATAAGAATAAATAATATTGTGATGGTCAGCTTTGTTTGTTTATTGTTTTGTATTTCTAACAGTAGAGGCAGTGGCAGGAGAAACAGATTATTTTTTGTAATTCAAATGACACCCACCGACTTCCAAGACTTTTAGTCTTGTTACAAAAATTATCAATACAAGCAAGTACCTTTTGCTGCTGTGGCCCAGATTGTGTTCGGTCAGTGTCAGCACACTACATACTAAGTGCCATGGGATGCCTCCTGTAGACGTGGACATCAGTGGCTCAAATGTACATGTGAGGTCCAACTTAGTCTTGCCAACCATCATCTTCCCAAAGGCAAAGATATAAAAACAAACACTGAGGCCAAGAATTGTGAAAATGTTTAAGCACACGGCTGGTAAAATAAATATGATAATATTGATAGTTTTTTTTATTGATAGTTTTGTGTAGAGTAAAAAATGAAGACATGCTTAAGGTGTAAGGTGTTTCAAACTTAATGGAATTGTCTAACTGCATATGAATCGACATGTTGAATATAAATGTTCTAATGATTCAAATATAAATATGTTTTTTCTCAATCTTATTAATGTATACATTTCTCACATGTAGTTTGTGTTGGAACAATGTTCTGCCATATGGCTATATTTATCCTTTGAAACTAAAAGTTTTATATAGTGATTGTGAAATGGAACCTTATAATTCTGAACAGGATCAGAGCTCTCAGAATAATAAGGTTCCATCGGCATTAGAACTTTTCCAAAAGAGTGCATTTCTATTTGTCCCAGGATTTTGATAAGCCATACCCTAAGTACAACAAGGGTAATGGCCTTGTTAACCTTTACAAAATAAATATACTATGTAAAACTTTTGCTGACGGGGATATGAAATCTTTAATGCTCAATATCTCTTAATCATAATGAACGCTGATGGAACCTTATATTTCTAAGCTCACGTAATGGTAAGAACATGAATAGCGTTGGGCTGGAGTGTGGGGTTCTGCATTATTTTGTCAGCTATTGCTTTAGAGTTATGTCCTGGTTGGGTGGGATCTTGTGGGTGACGTACTTGACCATCTAACTACCTGTTGTAGGGCCTTGTGGTCTGTCTGGTTGTGTTCATCCCTGGTACCATACCAGGCCGTGACACAGCCTTTCAGGATACTCTCAATGGTTCAGCGCTAGTAGTTGTAGAGGCCCAATGGTGGAATGCTGAACATCTTTAGCCGCCTTGGGTAATAGAGCCACTGTTGCACTTGACAACATTGATGGTGTTGAAGTCCTTGGCACTGAACTACTGACTCACTCCGTTAATGTGGGGCGTGTTCCTGCCAATGTCATCTGTTATTGTTTTTTATGAGTTCATCACCTTAGTGATGGCACTTCTATTTAATTTGATCGCTAAGTGGGGCAATAGAATTTGGAGTATGCTATTCCACGCCATTTTACATTGGGAGAGGCTTCCTTTGGAATTCCTCTGCCTCTGTTTATTTGCTGTTTATTTGATCACAGACTTTTGTTTATTGTTCATTTTGATCCACTTAATACTGTCCCTGGCACAGGTCTGTGTAAAACCTGAAGGAAGTTGAATGTAGGCAGAACATAAACATAAATATATGTTTATATTAAGCATTTCTGTCCCAGCCAAACAAAATGTGTCTTATAGGCACATAAATGGACGTAGAAACACTGCCATTACTGTGGTATAGTGACATCCATGAAACCAAAGCCTTACCCAGTGGGTGTGTTAATTTGTCTAATGTTGGTATACTTAGTCACCACCTCCAAAATGTAGATGATTTCAGACTTGTTTTAGCAGGTCTCACACCCACATTCGCAATTAAATTATTTGCAGTGACACTAAACAGAAAAATGTGGGGAGGGAGTACATTAGACAAGTTGCATTGTGTCAGGTATTTAACTTGAGATGATAGTGGCCTCCAGTTAACGCCCATCCCAAGGCCATGCCCCTAAATGGGTTGAGTGTTCCTGTATTATCCCTTAGGCAGGGCTGCTCCATCCTGGTCCTGGAGATCAACCATCCGGTTGGTTTTCTCTCCAACCCCAGTTGACTAACATGACATCCCGCTCATTTTTAGAATCGTGTGCAAAGTTAGGGTTGGCGAGAACCTACAGGATGGTTGCGCTCTAGGAACAG
This sequence comes from Esox niger, assembly GCA_016801105.1. Taxonomy (NCBI): domain Eukaryota; kingdom Metazoa; phylum Chordata; class Actinopteri; order Esociformes; family Esocidae; genus Esox; species Esox niger. The sequence continues at coordinate 52,394 of JACXGJ010000731.1, forward strand.
TTGCCTTCGGACAGCGCTCAAGCAGCCCTGCCCTATGGAAACTTCTATGGGGACTCTGCTGCGCCTATCTGTAATGTGGTGTACTACAAGTTTCTGTATCACTGTTTATACAGTGTTCCTCAGGCTAATTAATGGCTAAGGCTAATTTACCTTATTCTGTCTGAATACTGCTTGTACCACAGCATGTTTGAGTGGTGAGGCACAGTCTGAAACCCGACAACAGGAGGATAAATTCACCTGCACTCATGTTTGTCTCATACCTTTACCCTGAGGAGCTGCTCTCTTAATGGCATGACAAGCGCCTGGGGGCTATTTCATGTAGACTATAGCTTGACAGATTGAAATCTCCTCAGACCTTCATAATCCCCCACTTAGAAACCAAATACACCCTGTAAGTCGGTCTGTGGAGCTGTTTGCCACAGCCTTTATCAAAGTCTTTATTCCTTTACCTTTGACCTGCTCATAAAACTCCCTGATAATATAGATTTCATGATGGAAAATTCACAACATAGAAAGTGCTGTATGGCGACAAACCATGTAAAAAAATCAATGGTATTTGGTAGGCATGCAAAGCACAGCACAAAGTAATAGTACTTATATAGATTTTTGTTATTAATTCATATTGAACTATGGTCACTTGATGAATGGAAATGTGTGCCTGATAGATTACTGGAATATCTCCTCATTATTTGCTTTATTGTGTTGTCATTGCTGCTTGCCTGCCAAAGCATCAACCATACTGTAACGGAAATACCTGTCATGCATTCATAAATAGAAATCTATTGCCGACATTTTTTAATTCCTAAAGCGAACTATTAACCTAATTAACCCACAGGACCTGTAGGGCAGCTTGCAACAAATGAGTCTAACTAGGATAGTATTTAACAGGGACATCTTCAATAGCAGTGTTAAAACTAACAGGGTCAAAAGAATCTAACACCCATGAAGTATCAGCGTATGAAGGGGCGGTGGGCCGGATTCACACCCATGAAGTAGCAGTATATGTGAACTGGAAAGAGCGGCTTAGACCGCTGGACTGCCCTAGACCCGGTAATATCACACTTTCAAAGGATTATTTTAACCTTTAATATATTAGTTTTTTTTTTGTTTGTTTATTTTATCTTAAGTACATTTAATACAATACTACAGTAAGCGTCTAATGCAACCCAGATAGTCTGCTTGGTTCTCCGAATATTCATACTGAATATTCCAAGTCATAGGTATACATCTGAATGGCCTGAAATCAGCAGTTTCCTCAGAAAAGCTTTTGGGTTTGTGATACGAATACAAATTGCATGTCAAACATCCCTTCTTACAATTAACATTCTATGTGAGAACCGCAAAAAACTAACTATGAAACCAAAGATATTTTCTAACTGTACCAGAATGGAATCATCCTAATTAAAAATATCCCAGTGGCTGTCCCAGGGATTGCAGCAGGAACAACAACTTACGCCTCGGCTGTTCCTCGTGGCCACAGCAATTAAAGCCTGTTAATAATGATGGTCTGCCTGGTAACCCCACTAATTGCCTGAATTTGCTAATGACTGGGTGGGTCTGTGCTGTTCGTCCCAAACTCTTGTGGAATGTACAAACAGATGGCTATAGATGGCTAAAATGGGACTGTGTGGGGAGGGATGTCCCAGAAACTGAGTGACTGGGTTCACTGTTTGGTCTGCTTCTGCTTGGGTGGCTGTGGAGCCGGTCTTGATTCCTAAAGATCTGTGACCTCCTCAGTGCTAAATGAAACTACATTGATCATATTTCCAGAAGGAAATACTAGTGAGGGCACCTCCAGTCACAGTGCATTCTCTACTAGTATTGAGGTCGTGTAAGCCTCTGTGATGGTAAGACAGGGCCTGTGGCGCAGTGGTGTACAACTTTTCAGATAAGCACATTTTTTTTCAAGTGTGTTTTGTCTCAATCTCTGACAGTAATCAGGGACAGACTTAGGCCAAACATTTTAATAGTCCTCTTCCTGACTGCAGAGAGAATTTATCATTTTTAAGCTCATTTCCTGAACGTCTATTTTGTTTTGAAAATGTTGCCCATTCTGTAAAAAAAAAAAAAATCCTTCAATCATACACTTCGGTGTGTTATTTTGATAAGTTAAAAGTCAGGGTGAGGGCAACCCCAGGGGGTTGTGCCCAGTGTGAATTTTAAACATGACTTCCACACGTAAAGAGTTCGCTGTAGGGGTTCAATGAACTTCTGTTTTGTGTCCGTTAATTACTGGGATGGCATTGAACGCAGGTGTTTTATTGGAAAGTTGTTTTAAGTGTATTTTTAGTCTAGTAAAATATAGTGACTAAGGATATTTAGGGGACTGTGATACAACACTAAGAATCTTGGCAGGCAGCTTAACTGAAGAACACTGACATTGCCAGTAGAATAAATGGATTGACAGGAGATGCATATGGGGGGCATACTGGGGTGTTGAAGTTCATGCAGTGCCCTGGAAACAGCTGAGCTAGTGTAAGAATCTGACTGTTTTAATTCTATATTGTATTTTTATTTTCATTGTAAAGCACCTTGAATCACTTCTATGTATGAATTGTGCATACATAGATGTAAATTTACTTTATATTTGCTTGCCTTGGAACTTGACACAAAACTAATGCTGTTCTATACTGTCTGGCACAGCTGGACTTTAAACCAAGTCCACATGCACACCTACTGTAGAACACTGTTTAGTTGTGCTAATGTTACATGAATGCACAGCTGAACCATACATTCAATATGAATGATAACTCTCTGGAAAACAATTCATGCTACAGTATGAAACCAAACTGAAATGAATTATCTTATTTTAGACAGACATATCTTCAACCTCTGTCGTCATGGCTCCAGTGTGTTATCTTGAGTGTGCATGCATCACTGTCATGCTGTCACATTGTTCTGCAAATATCTCTTTTTGTCTTCAATGTAAAATGCATGAGAATAGAATAGCTGCACGTGTCTTTCCACTGATTTAGCCACAGCCTGTGACAGTTTTGTATATTTATTCTAGCTAATTGCTAAAACAGACTTTTTTTGTTGCCAACTAATTGTCGATGTTGTTGATTAGTTGTGCCATCCTTAGTTTGCTAACTGAATCAAAAAAGAGCTAATTGAGACAGATTTTGAGTAGACACGGCAGATTTCAGCAGACTCATAACCTGATACTGTCTCTATTGCTCAAAACAACAATTTGCTAGACTATGCCTGGTTTAATTCATTATTTTTCGTTGGTGTCACGTAGCACAAGCTGTCGTCATGATGTGAAGATTAATTAACTGTCCCTGCACTATGTTACAAAAAAGTGGGAGGCGTCACTATCTCAACGCAAGCTGTTGTCATGAAGTGAGCATGGATTAACTGTCACTGCACCATGTTGCAGAAGAGTGGGAGGTGTCACTATCGCAGCATAAGCATCTGATGAACGGTCAACCCTTTGAAGTACATGGAGTTAGGGCAGCCAGCTGTAAGACAGTGACCTTCTGTCATTTGATCACTAAATAACTATGTTGGAAATATGGTAAAAATGCATACATGTTTTCACTATTGCATCATGTGGTATAATGCAATTTGTGTGTCTGTGTATGTGCTGCAGATACTTCTACCAAGTCAGTCATATTGCTTTTGGATTTCATTGTTTTCGTCCATAGGAATTAGTGGTCAACCAGGAGATGAAAGGCCAACTTGGCAGGTGACCGTTCTCACCTATTCGCCTGGTATAGTCACTGCAGCAAAAATGCATGACAAATGAGGAAACCCCAAAAATGTTCTTTCTTTAATTGTTTCTCTTTCTCATTTTAACAGGCAGCAGGAGGCATTGTCTGGTCACATGATGTCAATGACAGTGAATTTGATTGGTCCGTCACCATGGGGCTTCAGAATATATGGAGGAAGGGACTTCAAGAAGGCCATAACTGTGTCCAAGGTAGTTCTCAATGTTATTTTTACAACTGTAAAGCATAACATGACACTGAGACTCAACTTCCTCAGTCTCATTCCTCTTCTCCTCGCATGGTCTTTTTTTACTTGCTGCCTTCTACTAGTTTCCTTGACAACTGTATCCAGTTTTATTGTAATGAAAGCTACATCAGGAGGAAACCAGTGATTGCAGTTAGGGTTGAGTGGTGGGGGTGATGCTGAGTGTTGGATGTGTGTGTTTTCCAAGCTCCTGAGAAAGTAACAGGAAGCTGGAGCTGTAGAAGGGAAGACATTAGCTGAGAATTCAAATCCTCTACAAACAGGATATCCTCGACAGGCTGCCCCCTAACCTAGCCACTCTTAAAGCCAGAGAAGACAGCCCCCACGCTGCTATTACCATTCGCAAACCCATGGAAGACCCCACCGCTGCAGACCATCCTAAACCCTGGGAAGACTGCCCCGGTCACGGATCCTCCTAAACCCTGGGAAGACTGCCCCGGTCACGGATCCTCCTAAACCCTAGGAAGACTGCCCCGGTCACGGATCCTCCTAAACCCTGGGAAGACTGCCCCGGTCACGGATCCTCCTAAACCCTGGGAAGACTGCCCCGGTCACGGATCCTCCTAAACCCTGGGAAGACTGCCCCGGTCACGGATCCTCCTAAACCCTGGGAAGACTGCCCCGGTCACAGCAACTCTGAAACTGAGGGCCAACTGTCCTTTCCCGTCACTCTGAATTCCAGGGCACACTGCCCCCTCTGTTGCCACACTCTGCCCACAGTACCTCCTGGTTTCTCACTACCACATAAATCTCATCCAGTCCTTCAACATTTGATCAAACTCATCTTTAGTATAGGAGGGTACCAATATTGCCAAGAAGAGCATTGACCTTTTTAGGAGTTTAATTTCAATAGTATTATTTCTAGTCAGACCATCAGAAAAGCAAGGGTCTTGTGATAACAGACATTCCTGTTTACTCTGTCTGGTCTTCCATCTTGTCAACAAATCCTGTCAGCAGAGAACACAAAGAACTGTCTCATACCGTATCAAACATGTTCAGGGAAGAAGCAAGTCTCCCTGCTGAGTGAGAAGTTCCCCCTCCCTCATCTCTGGTTAAGCCACTGTTGCGTGGGCTGTCTATAAAGGTGGCACTGAAACAACATGGATGCCCCCTCCTTTTTCTGTTATGTTGGCCTGAAAAGACCGCTTGTCCCTGTTTCTGCAGGACGTAGCCCTCTGAAAAGAGCAGCACTCTTAGTTTATGTGAAATGAGGCGCACTCTGATCAGGAAAGGCACGCACTATTGTGGGTCACCACAGCAACGCTTCATTGCCACCCGAGTGGACCCACGGGCATGGCACCTTTGCCCTCTTGCGTTGCAAAATGGACAAACATCCTGTTGTCTGTTGTTATCTTCACTACCTGCCGTGCTGCATTTTGCTATGGGCTAGCCTTGTTGGTAGCTTAATGCTGGAATATTCTCAGTTTAAACTCATTATTACATTTTTTATGTAAACAAAGTAAATGAACACGTCTTGATGCTGTAGGTTTACTCGAGTTTGCCTGTTATACTGAGAAATTTTCCCTCAGGCTGTCAAGAGTTGTAATTTCTGTTGATACTTACTGTAACCCAAAATGTAATGCAATCATCCGCTAATGTCCTGTAAGATCTAATTGACAGGTTGAAATCTGAGGTAAACCACTCATCTCTTCACAACAGCTACATAAGCGGCCTGAGCCTCATATTATTACAATTGTGGCTTCCCGGTTTTCCCTGTGTTTCATTTAGAATTGCCGCGCTTTAAAAACTGCCACTGTTTGGTTATTTGACCAACTACTAATATTAATAATACTACTACAACTACTGATGTTTCCACTAGTACTGCCTCTTACTTCCTCTTACCACTTATGCTACTGCCCTTACTACTACTTGGAATACTACTACAAAAATAATAATACCACTAGTACTATTGTACTAGTATTACCACTCCCAGCACCCCTGCTACTTCATTATAATTTAGAGCGATAGTCCTACAGCTACAAAAATAATTGAAATGTTAAAAAACTTCAACTAATCTATACATGTTTTTGATACAAAATTTCACAAGTAGAAATAGTATCCATGTTCCCCTAGAAGCTAGGATAGCACTCGTAGCAGTGTCTCTTCCCCTAAGTTTTATGGAGTACCTAAAATGTATCTATTACCACCACCTCTTATCTTTAATAAATGTTTGATTTGTTATTTGTATTGTCTTCCTTCTAGTATTGACCTTTTCCATTAACTAATTTGTTAATTAGAAAATGCACTCACTACTAAGCTATGTAGTTGGATTCACTAGCTTTCTTAAAATAGAGAAACTCTGTTATCCAAGATTGTTATAACCTTTTTAAAAAAAACTGAAATGCTGACCACTTTGCACTACAGTCAATTTGTGTGAAAAGAAAATCCTGCCACAAACGATTTAACGGTTTCGGTAACTGCAGCATTTTTAGCAATTTTTCCAAAATGACGCTTTCTCAGCAAGTTATTAAAACATGAAATCGACAAATGTATCTCGTACCAAATTCACTAAATTGCATAACTATAGCAACACCGATTTCTTCTTATGTTACCTGTATGCGTAGCTACCCAAATCTGACATCAGATCAGAAAACAGATATTTACAGTTATATACTTTTGGCTATCTAGATCTAAGTCGTTTTTAATGTATGTAGTAATGGTCCTACTAATATTACCTCCCCCAACTGCTGCTACTCTTCTTCCTGCTCCTCTAAATGATGCCACTAGCTTTGCTTCCACGACTACTAGCACTACTAATAGTAATTCTACCAGTACTACAGCTCCTCCTCCTGCTACTACACTACTACCACGACAACCACCAGATAGTTTCAATAAAACTAGATCTTTTAGAATAATATTCTAACTAAAATACTTCTTAACACACTCAATTTTAAGACTTTTTCATACAATTCTATTCTGTTTCTTATAATTGAAATACTACTAATAGATCTAAAATCTTTCATACTCTTTGTAATACTTCCAATACTTCTAACAATTTTAATTCCCAGATTTTTAAAAAAAATCCTGCCCCTCAATTCCTATCTAGTTTATGTTGCTGTTGGCGTTCTGTCTGTACCAAGTCCGCAGGCAGTAGAGATTGTCTCACTGCAGCTCTTTTCTGGCCCGCAGGTCAACAAGGGCAGCAAGGCCGAGCTGGCAGCCCTGCAGCCGGGTGATGTCATCATGGAGATCAATGGAGAGAACACAGTAGACATGCTTAACGTGGAGGCCCAGAACAAGATTAAAAACTCCAAGACTCAGCTACAGCTGCTGGTGGAGAGGTAGGGTTTACTAGAGTGCGTTTAAGAGGACAAGGCATAATTCTTTATCTATTCCTGGTAACATGTTTTCATTTGTACCTTATACACAAAAATGATGTATTACGTATAAGATATAACAAAAATGAACCCATTCATATGTTTCTACATGCATATAATTAAATGTATTTTGTGGAAACTAATGTTGAAGCTAGTCAAATATACAGTGCCATGTGTTTTCATGAATGGAAAATGTTGCTTTTTACCTTTCTATGGATAGGCTATGTTGCAGTTAAATGCATGCAACTACAAAATCTAGGACTATAAAACAATAGTAGGCTGTGGTATATATTGCAAAGTTTAAATGGATAACTAAAAAAGGACTGCTTTCAATAATCTTGATGTTTGGTCACAACTTAGAACATTGTTGAATTCTTAGTAGTTTTATTTTTTTTATTTCCGCTTTGTTCATAGGAAGACAACAAATGTTTAAGGTCTAGAGAAAAAAGGAAATATCCACAATGTACTTTTTGTGTGTTTTATTTTTTTATCCTGTTATGAGTCCACTGGAATTATTCAGACCCCTGACCTATTCTCATGTTTCGGAATTTCAAATGGTCATTGAAAAGTCATTCTGGTTGATAGATTTCATTTTAAAACAAAAATATTGAATAAATTGTTAAAACGCTTATATAAAATGGGCTTTATAAAATAAATGTGATTGTATGTCCCTAGATTGGAGATCAGATCCTGCTGGTATTGGAGGCAGGTTGGAGCATGTCCTCCCTCTGATCTTAAGATAGAATCCAAAAGCCCAGGGCATTGAAGGGGACGTCTTTTGGATAGGACTGTTGAGATCAGATTAGAAATGTATTATCCCAAATGGGTCAATAAAACCTGTCTAGATTCTAGGCAAAGGGAGGACTTGACCCTCCCAAGGACCCTCCCAAAATTGTGCAGGACACTAGAGAAATTAGAGGGACCATTCCTTAGGTCCAAGAGTACCCCTCAGTGTCGAATTCAAACATACTATTGCTGCGTAAAACCAAGGACTGACACTGAATGGCTGAATCCATTTTTTTTGTACCCTGGTATCCTATAAAATTGTCCCAAAATCAGTAGTTTAAACAACTGGGAAAGAAAATGTCTACAGCCTGACTAGTTCTTGGGCCTTAATGAGGACTCTTCCCATTGATGAACTCTATACCTGTGAGAACAGTGCCCAACTGGCCTGATGCAGGACTCTATACCACTGCTCTCTGACAACATACACAACTGTGATGTTTCCAAATGATAGTGGGGTCCCGATTCTGGTTGATTATAGTGAAACTGTCTGGCGCTACTTCACAACTGAGTACCAGGAGATAACCAGCAAGGATGCCAGTGTCTCAGTAGTGGTGCAGGTAGTGCAGATTTCTCTGCTCATCTACTTTCCCCTTCTAGGATACATTATTTTATTTGTAGAATAGTTGTGAAGAGATATTTATTTATTTTAATCTCTGTAAAATCCCCCCTTGTTTCCCTCTGTGTTTGAAAGTTGACAAGTTGTGTCAAGTTTGACACATATTACTTTCAACCTCATCAATCTGCATGCACAATTTTGGGGCTGCTTTGCTGCCTCAGTGTCTGGACAATTTGCTATCGTTTAGTCAACCATGTAGTCCATATTGTACCGGAGAATTCCTCAGGAGAATGTGAGGCCATCTGTCAAAAAGATTAAGTTGAACCCAACATGGATCTTGCAACAGGAAATTGATCCAAAGTACACAAGCAAAGCTTACAACAGTAAGGCTTAGAAAGGAGAAATGGAGGGTTTTTGAATTGCTGAGTCAAAGCCCAGATCTCAAACTTATTGAAATGCTGTGGGGGGACTTTAAGCGGGCCACGCATGCAAGAAAGCACTTGAACATGACACATTTGAAGCAGGACTGTTATGAAGAGTGGGTAAACATTCTTCCCAGTCAAGACTGATAGACAGTTACCAGAAACAACTATGAAGTTATTTCAGCCAGCGGAGGCAACACTAGTTACTGATGCTAGGGGTGTACTTATTTTGCACTGTGAAATTGTTTGGTTTTTGATGAATGATTCTGCTATGATTGCAATGATTGTGTAATCTTTGTGTCATTTATTAAAAGAATGTTTCCTGTAGGTGAAGATTACATATTAATATGGCTGAATATGTAAAAAAAAGGATTTTGTTTTTTACACCAGGGTGTACTTTTGCACATTGCTGTAGATAGTATCCGTAACTTTTTCTAACTCTGTGATTTTTGATGTGATTTTTGACAAAGTATTTTTTAACAACGTTTTTGGAAAATGTGGTCACATTTCAAACAAAAGGAGGTTTCTTTGTTCAGTGAACACACGCAAAGTCTCTGTTTGCATGTGCCAGGCCCAAGTGAGTGGATTTTTCCCTGCTGACATCATGTCCCCTTCCGATCCAGAAACAACACTGACTCACTGGCTGGCCAGGACAATGCCACTGTGCCCTATGTTCCACTGATCTACTGGCAGAAGCAGTCTGGGTGAGCAAAGTAAAGGGTGGTCTACACTAGCAAGGCCTTACTGTATTCACATGGTTGTCAGTGCCATATACATGTTAGTCTTAGTTCTGCACTTCTCTGGGCCCGGTTGGTTCACCTGCAGCCTTATGTGTTGTTCTTAAAAGGAAATAGGAGAAATGTAACCTGAACGTATCAGCAACAATCTGTAGGTTGTAATATCTTGGGTCAAACATGGATTGCTAACGCAATCCACAGGAATTAGCAAAACTATTTTAAATGATTAACTAAATGAAACAACAGACATGTTACAAATATGAAAAGTCATTAAATAATTGGTGTAAAGAAAAGGATGGTAACTGCAGCATACCCACTGGTCAATCAGGAAGTATGGGCAAATGAGTGTTAATGTGCAGTGATCAAATGCTTGAAGGTAACTTGATGAGTGGGACTAATAGAACAGAAGAAACATCCTATTTTATTGATACATTTGTGTAAATTTTTCTTATGCTCATCAGCCCATATACATCCCAGTTAGCATTCAAGAGCTAAACAAACGTTTTCACAATGTGAAGTACGGTGTGTTTACTGGAATAAGTTATATGGTTTGAAAATGCTGATACAATGCGTTATGTGCCTGTACTGCAAATCCACTTTTCTGAACACTGATGATCGGATGTACAAACAGAGAGGATGGTGGTGAAAGGGCCCTGCTGATTACAGCAGCTGGATTACCGCTGGGCCTGCCCATGAGCAGAGGTTGGCATCAGCCCACCCTTAGAATAGGAGTGTCGGTTAAGGCGTGCCGGTCTTAAACTGAGGAACTGCTCAAGTGCAGATACATTTGCCAATGCTTAATCGTCAAAAGAAAACGAAAAACAGACTTGTGCAGTCGTTCCTATACTTTTTGATTTCCATTTTGTATTGGCAGCTCTGTGACACTTGAGCAAAACACCCGCAGTATCTTGTCATTAGTGCTTTGTTATTGCCGGCCCCATAGTCTTCAGCTGCATCTTAATCAGTCCATTGTTCACTAACCCCCATGTGTCATAACTCATCCTATTGGTCCTTGTAGTGTGATGGTACTGAGCAGCTGAAACTGCAGATGGGCATCTGAAAATGGCCCAAAGCCACTTCTCTAGACTATATAATTGAAGCAGGCCGTTTCTTTGTAATTTAATGTTTCCAAAGTAAGTAGGTGTGACATGACATTGAGTGCCTGATATAAAAATGTGGTTTATCTGGGGTTATGTGAAGGGTAACCTACAGTGTGGCTTGGTTTATATGTCTGGGTTTACGTGAGAAGTAGCGTCCAATATGACTTGTTTTATAGATGTGGGTTTACGTGAGAAGTAACCTCCAATATGACTTTGTTTATAGATCTGGCGTTATCCGAGTGACCTCCAATATGACTTGGTTTATTGATCTGGGGTTATCTGAGTGACCTCTAATAGCTGCTAGAAGTGGTTTCTGGTTTCTTTTTATGAATGTGTCTCTAACCTGTTTTATTTTTATAGTTAATTGGAGAGTATTTTATGACATTTTGTTATTAATGACAGGACAGTAGGTAGGTGAGGCAAAAGAAACCGGTAAGTAGAGGGAGACAGGGAGGAATGACAGACAGTTGGCTGAACCTTGGCATGAACCCCAATCACCAGGGGGGATGTGTGGTCAGGACGTTAGCCTTCTACACCAGACTCCGGCGCAGTCTTTTACTCTTTAGCGTTTAAAATATTTGAACCCATTCCTGAAAGATGAGACTTGTAGAAACACATACTGTATTTCTTCTCTTGGAACAGAATGGACAGGGCCAGACAGTAAATCAGACTGGGAGAAAAGATGAGGATCATGCACAATCATTGCCTGATGATCTTCCTTGATGTTTTCCTGAACTTCCCATTACCTTTCTGATGCGTTTCAAACCATACTTACTTCACTCTGAAATATTATTACAAGTCAGTCTGAAAACATATTGTATTTTTAAGAAAGAAGGATATGGTGGGTACCCTACATTTTTATATAAGCATTGGGTAACTGACCAATAAATGAACCCATGTTCTAGTCTTAAGCAAAACCGCAAAGTCTTGAGTACGTGCATACTTACGAGTAAGAAGTGTGCCATAGACTGTGTGAACACAAGAATTCAATATATCTTTAAGACAAGACTGTTTATTCTGTTAGATCAATAGATTGTCACCATTCCTTTTAATCTGTTCTGTTTGTTTTACATCAGAGGCCATAACAGAACAGATTGTATAGTTTCAAATCTAACTGAATAAGGACTTGCAGTCTCATGTATCCATACCTCAAATCATGTTGCAAATGGTTCATCTTGGTGTTTTTTTTATTGTCATAAAACATTAACTATATCCTCTTGTACTGCATGGCTCTCTCAACCAGAAGAGCAGAATTAGTTTCCTCCAGAAACGTTTCATTTCATCCGTGTCTATTTCATTGTGATCCAAACACCTCAAACTTTGGTTAATCTGTCCTTAACACTTTCCGCGACCTTCCTCTGTATAGTGTCTGTGTTCTTTTGCCCATCTTAACCAAATTTTTGGCCAGTCCGAGATGTTTTTATCTTTGCAACTTTCCCTCGAAGGTCAGCATTCTGCAATTGCCTCTTCACTGTTGACATTTAGACTGGTGTTTTGCTGGTACTCCTTAATGTAGCTGCCAGTTGAGGAACTGTGGGGCGTCTGTTTTTCCATCTCGATACTCTTATGTTTTTGTCCTCTTGCTCTTTTGTGCTCTTGGTCCTCCCACTCCTCTTTCTGTTCTGGTTAGAGCCAGTTTGTGATTTTCTGTGAAGGGAGTAGTACACTGCATTGTATGAGCTCTTCAGTTTCCTGGCAATTTTTGACATGGAACAGCCTTTCTTAAAACAAGAATAGACTGATGAATTTCAGAACAAAGTATTTGTCTCTGGCCATTTTGAGCCTGTAATCTAACCGCCAAAGGCTGATGCTCCATATATTCAAGTAGTCTAAAAAGGCCAGTTTTAATGCTTCTTTAATGAGCAAAACAGTTTTCAGCTGTGTTAAAAATTGCAAAAGGGTTGCCTAATGACCACCCTTTTTATAAACGACAAACTTGGATTAGCAAACAGAATGTGCCATTGGAACACAGAAGTGATGGTTGCTGATAATGTGCCTCTGAACACCTTTGTAGATATTCCATTAATAATCAGCCATTTTCAGCTACAATAGTCATTTACATCATTAACAAAGTCTACACTGTATTTCTGATCAATTTGATACTTTTTAATGTTTTTCTTTTGAAAATGAGGACATTTCTAATTGACTCAATTTTTGAACAGTAGGATATAATACAAACAGGCTACAAGGAAATGAATAGCAAACACATCCTTAACAGAATGATCCTTCACTAATGTGAGCAATTGATCTGTCTGGGGACTTTGGTACCCAGTGGACAATCCCAGCCTGGCTTGTGAATACGGACACAGCACAATTGATTGCACCTGTTCTTTTTAATTGGTCTTACAGGCTAGTCATTCAGTGACTAACTCTTTTGTGGAATCTGTCTAGATATATACTATACTAGTGGTTTTCAACACCAGGCCTCAGGACCCAAAGTACTGCTGGTTTTTTATCTAGCCCCATCAATATTGACTCATTTAGACCTGAAACACCAGATGAATGCAATTAACTATAAGGTACAACAGAACCAGCAGTAGACTCGCTCCCAAAGCCTGCAGTTGAGGACCACTGTACTATACGATGGTGCTGGCAAAATGAGTTCATTATGTACCAGAATTGTTTTTCAGTTTGCTATCCTTCAGTTCCTAGCCATCATTACAAGTATCGGTTAGCTCTGTAGTTAGTGTACCGTCTTTAGTTTGAGTAAGGGTTAGGGTTAGTTAGTCAAGTTAGTGTCCAGTTAGCTTTGTAGACTTAATGTCTCTACGAGCTATATGACTTCACCGTGAGCTGCCGAACTTTATCAGTCATAGCTTGTCTATCCTTTGACCGTTGTCTTCTTTAAGCATTTTGATTCATTTTAGTCATTAGATTATTGTTAACAAGAAAAAAGGATACTGTTTTACCGATTCATTGGTTCTCGTCATAAAGAGTCCTGTGCTCTCTGTACACCTGATAAACCATTATACAAAGTAAAAGACTATTGAACTGTTGAAGACTGGTTTGTTTCCTCCTGTCCTGATTTTTCTTTTTGTTCAGTTGTTCCTCCTAATAATTGGCATTACATCTCCTTATGAGGCACCAGAACTTTGAAGTGCCGAGATCCACAGATGATTTCCTTTTTGCAAAATTAACTATGCAACTAATGCAAACTTCAACTATCCCCTCATTCAAAATCTTTGTTATTTTTGGACCGTTAAAGCCATCTCTAGCCACTTTTCTTGTTTTGTTAAAATATTTCAGCAAAAGGACAAAGAACAAGCCGTCTACATAAAAACTGTGACATTTCATTTCAACTTGTGTAGAACAGCAAGAAATGTGCTTTAAAACTTGCAGACACTATCTCGGATACTAAGATAATTGTATGTATTATTTTTCCACAAACAACCTGCTATGGTGTGTGGTTTCAGAATGTTTGGAAAATAAAATAAAACTTTCTTTTAGTGAGTTACTTTTGACCTTGGTCCTCAACATTGTGCAGTTGTGTCTAATGTTTTTGCTTGAGTATCATATTTCACTAAGGTCTGCAAACTGTCTTGTGATAATGGTTTTAGTGCTTTTTCTATTTCTTCACATAGTTAATAATCAATAAGGTAAATTGATCTCCGGGGTCTTTTCCTACAGGCCTGAGCCCTCCAAACCTGAACAGACAAACGGAACCACCACCCCAGAACAGCTCACTGGACGATTCCAGGTCAGTCCTCTCGCTTTGTAAATGTATTTAGACACATTATCTATGAATTAGGAGCTTATGATGGGTTTCACTAACTCAATGCCTTCAAGGCAGGACACGCTGAACCACTCATGTCCACATGCTGTTCTGTCAGACTGTGTGATCTCACTTTCCATAGCTGATGTAAGTCTTATACATTTTTTTAAGTTGCTATACTGCAAGGCCAGGTGAAATACAAGGGCCCATACTGTGAAAATTGCAGACCACCTGGCGTGTGTTTTGATGGATATCTTTAACCCAGTCCGTAATACCAACAAGTTACAAGCAGATCATTATAGTCCATGTTCCCAAAGATTGCCAAGGCAACCAGACAAAATGACTTGTCAGTTAGCACACATCCGGAGCCAAAGCCATGCTTTGAAAAGCTCATTGCTCACTTGAAAATTGACACCATCATACAGGATACTCCAGACCCACTCAAGTGTTCGTACTGCCCCAAAGGACCCATGTTACAATCTCTACTGCACTCCACACAGCCCTCTCCCACCTGGACAGGAGAAATACCAACGTGAGAATGCTGTTCGTTGACTGCATGCAGCTCAGCTCTCAACACCATATTGCCCTCGTAACTCATCACAAAGCTCAGGAGGAGGAGGGTAGGCAACAACATCTGCTTCTCTGACCCATACCATGGAAGCCCCTTAAGAGTGTGTGTTTTGTCCCCTCTTATTCTCCATGGTTACTCGTGATGGTTGACCGGCTGCCTCATCACTTGATATGTCTACTGCTCAGCAAGGAGATGGCAAGGCTCTCCATTCCATCAAATACCTGTAGACTAGCCTGTTTATTTTCCATCCAGGTGCCTTGTCACCTTACCCCCATTTATATTTGCATAAACCTCAAGTAGTTTGTAGAAATCCATATCAACTTAGCACTGGTGCGCCCTGTATGCTGTAAAGCAAAACTATTGTTATGTGTTAATGATTGTGTTCATATTAGTCTCAACTCTGTGTTGTTGGGAAAAGTCCTGTAGTAAGTAAACATTTCACTGTCAGTCTGTTAGCAAGTAACATGCAATTGGATTTGACCAAACACCTTAGGCCTTCACTGGGTGACCTAGGAGACATTCTTTCCCACCGTGTTTGTCCCCCTATCCTCCTGTGTGTGTTACATCATCAGCATATCACCACATGCTGATTCTTGTCCTAAAGGTTTGTGTAATGGCTAATGCCTGAGAGCCATGCAGATGCCGTGTCTGCTCTATATTTACGGATCAAGGTATCTGCCTATCAGAGATTTATTGTAGTTCTAGATGAGGCAGAATGACACATCCTAGCGTGATTAGAGATACACCATAACTTTACTAGAACTGTGTGGTCTTGGGACAGTGATGTATGGACGGGAACCAGAGAATGCTGTAAATAAGCGGATATTCCTGTGTTTTATAGGGCAACAGAACTACTGCTGGGTTCCCGTGGTAACACTGGCAGAAAACAGGCCTACCCAGTGCCCAAGGCTGAAAGACCGAACGCTGTCACAGTTCTAACATGAGAATATTGCATATCATATTTCTACAAACCTGCGTTCACTTAAAATCCCTCAGGACGTGCAGCTCTAACATGACTGTACTTTTTACCTTGACGTGTATTGCCCTCTTTCGAAGACTTTTACGAAGTTAACATCTCTCGCCTGTTTGTCAGAACCCACTAGAAGCGTAAGGAGACTTATCTGTTTGTAACGTTGTGTATGAATTTCCTAAAGTTGCTTGTGTGACAAGGTTGTTTTAGGAATGTGGATGAACAGTTTGCTGCAATTTTGTGTGCTGATGGAAACAATGAAAATGTGTTTTGATCATGCGTCCGTGCCCTGTTCTGTTGTAGGAGGCTTTGATGGTGAGTCGAGATGAGAATCAGAATTACAGAGAGTACTCCATCTCCAGCCCAGCCTCCCTGTCACCTGGACCCTATTCCCCCGAGCCTCCTTCCAGCCCTGAGAGAAAGAGCGAGAGGCTCACACCCGGCAGTACCAAGAGGTACACTAGAGCATTTACAGAATGTTATAATAATCACATCTGTCTGATTTCCCTCGATAAGACCCGAACATGTATGCTTGTTTTGATATTGGCAAGAGAGTATAACCGAGCAGATATTCAGTGGTAGTAAGTTAAAACAGTTATCCAGGTGCATTTAGTTAAAAAAATACATCGGGATAGGGTAGACCAGCGTTTCCCAATGTTTTCTCTTATGGGGGGACACCAATTCACTCTCAAAAGTTTGTAAGCACCCACATTTGGCTGCCACTTGCACAATTTGTTTAACAGAACAACTTCGTCTTTTGAAGAAAATGTTCTAAATGAATGAAAAATGAATGTTAAAAGATGCGTGTTGAAAACTACTACGGTGTACCACTAAAGCATCCCCTTACTGTAAGTGCTCCTTTGATTCTTCCACCGGACCAGGGTGAATAGATAGAATAGTAACTGAAAATGGAGCCATGGAATTGTGTGGTAGTAACAAAGGATGTGCAAAGCATATCACATTCCCGGTATTCATTCACAGCAACAAAGGCCAAGCTGTGGAACAGTCACCACTCTGCTCACTTTGTAGTTGCTATTCTCTTGGGTCATTTTGTAGGTCATAGTTTAAACAAAACAGTTTAGCTGAATGCCTCTCTTGTAATATGGAGCCTGAATAACTAAGAAATGTGTTATTTTAAGCACTTTATTTTGTTCAAGAAGTATTTCCATAGGTTATTAGAAATAAGATGGCACATATCATTATCACACCTCTTTCTTTGTTATTTCATAGTATTCAGTTACGTCCGTGGTCCCCAGAAGAGAAGACGTCTAGTCACAGGCTTTCCAGACCATTGTCACAGGTAGGTTTTCTTAATAGTCTGGGACAAAGGCCCATTAAAAATGCAATTTACTTCCCATTTAATTGCAATATACATAACCCGTTACTAAAAATGATATACTTCAAAAGAAATGTCCAGTTAAAGTTTCCAAGGCAATTGTATGTTACATTTTGTAATTGCCAGGTAACAGAAAGATCTGTTTTTAAAAAGCAAATAAATTGGAATCCAGTCCGGGAACAGTTTGTTCAAAGACCACTGTTATGGCCCTGGTACACTAAAGCCACTGGCGTCAGGCACTGCTTTCATCCATCCACAAATTAATGGAATGCATCCTTTGAAATCAATTAAAGCCAGATTTTGTCAATAGAAATAATGAAGGAAAAAAGAAAAACATTGCTTGTGTTTGGTTTGTGGTGTAGCGTTTATGACATCACTTTAACATGATGCTGATGGCAATACAACACAAAGCATGTAGTGTAACTGAAAGACGAGAATGATTTTCTGTCAGTAAATAAACAGATTTTAACTGCTATTTGCGACTCATTATTTAAAGTTTTACAACGTCTTGCCTTAGATTATCTGCCGTTTTTTGCCTTTTACTGCTTATCATCATGATGCTTATTTATTGTTCCAGAGACCAAAAAATGGGGGGAAAAGTGTTGAAAAGGGGTAGAGAATGTTGTGGGAAAGTTCATCGCAAGATATTCCAGCTATGCTGTCTGCCCCAGTCCTAAGAATTGGTCCCACAGAAGTCACAACATGGGACATGACAGAGCATGAAAAAACATACAAGACCCTTAATGCTTGGCTATGGGAGTGGGAATGGAATTCCATTCATTTTATAAGATCTGTGAACATGACATGGAGTTAGATAAATATGGCCACTTTGGCATGGAGAAGAAAACATTTACTGGTCTTCATCAGGGCCTGATTCCTGGGCCAAAGGACACTGAAATCTGTTTTCTGGGGATGTTCTCCCATTTATTATGTTGCTGCCAGCCAACCAAATCACTGTTCAATGTATCATTTATGGAACTCATACATGATGAATACTATGAGTCTTTTATCAAGCTGTTTATCAGCATTCTTTTAAGGCTCTTGTCAGTCATCTCCCTTCCCTGCTATCTGTCCTGTGAAAATGAGTTTGGGACTTGAAAATCATTGTGTCATTTCATAATACTAAGTCACTATCTTATGATACTGTTTGTGATTTTATAGAGTCTGTTATCTTTGTATGGCATGTTGTATGGTGTAGGGGAGGACACAGGGATCCCTAACATTTACTTGGATGATTGTATCACTATGCAGAGCAGACCTTAAGGAAAATGTATTTTGAGATGTTTTGTGGGGAGCTTTGTGCGCTGTATATCACAGATGCTTCAGGAAGACTGGAGTGGCAACTTGTATGAGAGCTGTGTAGTTGGCAAAGAGCATTTTTAAGAGCCTTTCAGGAATGCACTGACTTACATGTTCCTCCGTCAAGCATGGCTGCCTGAGATGACCTTACATGTTTGTGGTATTTATGAAAGCAGTTGGGCCAAAGGGTCTGGAACCTTTGTTCACAACTTTGAGGGGGGGGTCTTTTTTTAACCAACTTTTTTTTTCTGGCATTTTTAGGATCCGCTCACCCTCCTCTCTCATTCGTCATCTCAAGTTTGCAATCCATATCCCGTCTCACCCCCTCTGGGAGCCATCGCATTCCTTTTGTCTCACCCCGCTCCAGTGTCAACTTATTTTTTCTCCCCATTTAACCACATTTTTGGAATCACAAACCAGGTTTCCATCCAACCATTTCATGTGGATGAATTACCTGATGTATAACAAATCCCAACAGGGCTGATGGAAACAGGACATGTTGGAACTATCCATTTGAAAGTGTTACATTCAAGCATACACTGTTGAACTATAAGATGCAAATGTTAATTGAAAACAAACTTTATTTGACGTGTTTGTATGATTTGCTCCCCGTCAAAAGACTGATACCTTCATACCTAAGTTATCCAATGCAATGCAAGATTCAGTAACACATTATAAATAATGTGAAATTTATAGTAGGCTACAACAAGCAGCTGACAGGAACTGGTTGTTTAGTATCAATGTGGGGAGAAAGTACAGCATGCAACATTTTCCTATTAACATAGCAATAGATTAGCAAGATGGATAGCTTCTCTAGAACCTTCAAGACAGGCACTGTTCTGGTTTGATTAGTATTGTTCACATGTATGTCACCAACATACAAGCCCGTTATGAGCAGTAGAAAAGAGTGCAAGACTTCTATTGCCCAGGCTGTACACCGCAGTGCAATGTTCATTTTAGAACACACATTTACTTGTAAGGAAAAACAATAAAATTCTTGCAAAGTATTTTGAACATCCAGATCTCTGGAAAAACATTTACACTATTTTAAAATGACATCCCTAGATGAGGTACGCCCAACAATCCGGGAACCGATTTACTCACTGATCTGCACCTCATGGCCCTTTAACACACTCATTCACACATTTACACTCGATCTGATTTATGCGCATACACTCCATAAACTCAGCCTCTCCACACTGTTGTATATCGTGTACATTGCGAACACCTTACATGTATTTTTATTTGTAAATTGGACTTGTGAACATAGTTTTTATTTTCTTCATATAAGAGATGCTCATTTTAATAGCTGTGTTCTTAAAGATCAGATAAACAACCATTTTGTTACACCGGTGAGAACATCTGCTTTAATATGTATGCAACTAAAAAAATGTTTAGAGCATCTCCAATTGAATGGAAGCATAACTGCACACCACTGTGTGTTAGTCATGCTAGAGAACCTAGAGATCCATGTTTTTTGTTGTTCCGGGCATCCAACACGTTTCCAGTATTACTGTCCTAAGTCCTCCACTTGCTGTGGTTTAACTGGGCTGACCGACTGTCTATAGAGCTTCCAGCCAATTCACCCACTCCACTTCCTTGGGTTGGCTGGAGCTCTTTCTGGGAAAGCTCTCCCTGTCCTCTCCTCTAAGCCTGACAGCTTTCTGTTTACTAGTATCCAGACTAGTGTGGGGGGGGGGTGAGGCTCTTCCTCCAGTGGAGGTCTCTCTGGTCTGAAAGAGGAGACAAACCGCCAACCCTGGATGTGAGATTAATGAGTAGAGTCCTTTGAGTGTGCTCAGTGGATAAATGGCTGAGAAGAGGCCTGAGCTGCTTGCGTGTATAAACTACTGCACTAGAATGTTGTGCAGCTTTGAACTGGCTGGCAGGAACACTGCAGCCCAGTGAGCAGCAGAGCCTCCACTCCACTGACAGGGCTGGTTATTAGCTCTACCGCTGCTAGAACTGGCCATACTTTGCTGTTGATGTAATGAAAGAAAACAGTCTGTAGGATTTGTTGCTATACATTGCTACGAAAAAGTATATTCTTTCTCTCAGATTTTCTGCATTGATGCACAGTTTCACATAAAATTTGTTTAGATTTTCTTGTGGGTTGTTATAATGTCTGAGAGAAAAATGACACCAAAGTGCGAGTTTTATTTGGTTGGTGTGCTAGGTAATCAAACATGCAATCTGCATGTGTGAAATAGGTTCCCCCCATTTACTGCAACCCAATGAAAGTGACGAATAGGTTCTGGTTTTTGAATTCCTTGGTAATCAATCAGGCCTGTCAAATACAAAATGTAACACGCTTTGGCCCCTGACATCAGATTGGAACCTGTACACTTCAATACCACATAACACCCAAAACCAAATAAATTCCCAAAATTTCACACCTCTGGAAAACATGGTCCAAATTAAAAAAAAATTGGTCAGTAGTAAATCTTTCAAAGAATGCACCTGATCTATCTGTGCTTGCTTTATCATCTGAACATTGGGACACACAGCATGTAGTGCTGCTGCAAAGAGCGAAGAGAACATCTGTGTCTGGTCTTTGTACTCTCCTTCCACAAGTCCCTGTGTTTATGATTGGCTGACTATTCAGGGCATGGTTAATTGGCAGAGCCACCTGGACCGCCACGTACAAGCATGCTACTTCTCCCAAAACGCTTTTAGAATTCACTTTGCCCTTTTGTACTTTGGTTTTTAGTTATATTTTTACATAGCTTTATTATGTTAGCCAAAACATTATTATTTCATTCAACAAAAAGAGCTCAATTTTCATTAGTTGTTTTCACACAATGTTAAGTAGATCCCTTTTTGGTATTTGTAAGTTTAGCATGTCTGTGTCTGGAAATATATTGTAAAGTGTTGGCCCCTACTTTACTGCAGTAATTAGCTATAGCCAAAGTCATGTGGAAAAAGGGAGATATTGTCAAAGAATTGGCAAGGGGCGGGAAGCCTTTTTCAGGTGACACTTGTTGGCATCCCTCTGTCCAACCTGAGAGGTGCACATTGCTACTGTATCAGGTGATCAGCCACTCTGAAAACCATATGAATGTCTTTACTAGCGTTGTTTTTTGTTTTCGGAGTTTCGAGATTGGGATGTGCAGGTCACTCCCGCATTTACTGGGGTTTTGAATGTCCTGAGAAAATTCCGTTTACAATAGTGGCACTGATGGCAGTGGCTCTCGGAGGCTGGTGTAGGCTTTCCCCATCCTTACAAGGCCTGGCATTGTCTGATTTAATGTATGTGTGTGTGTGGCTATTTATATTTATGGGTATATGCAGTGCCTTCAGAAAGTATTCTGGCCCCTTCACTTGCTCCACATTTTATGCTTTGCACACCTAGATTTAGGCTGTTATTTTCCTCAAGCTCTGTCAGATTGAACGGGCAGCGTTGGTGAACTGTAATCTTAAGCTCTTCCTGCAGACGTTCAACTTGGTTCATGTCTGGGCTTTGGCTTGTCACTCAGGGACATTCACAGAAATGTTCAAACGCCAGCGTTGTTTTGGTTATGTGCTTTTTGTTGTTGTCAAGGTGAAAGATTTATCTTCGCCCCAGTCTTACATTTTGTGCACTCAGGATCAGGTTTTCTTCCAGGAACTCCCTGTATTTTGCTCCATAAATGTTTCCCACTATTTTGACCAGTCTCCCAATCACTGCATCTGAGACTCATTCCCACAGCGTAAAGCTTCACTCTAGGGTTGGTGTTAGCCAGGTGTACATTGTTTTCACCAGATATTGAGCTTGGCATTCAGGCCGTAGTTTGATTGTGGTCTTATCAGACCCCAGAATCTTTTTCTTTCAGGCTGAGTCCTTCAGGCTGGATGTCATAGGCTTTTTTCCAGTCAAGCACTATAGACACATTTCATGGATGATTGAAGAATACAGAATGCAGATTAGCTTAATTACTAGTGTTTATGGCAAGGGCCTGAAACTGTATTTACATGAATTGTTTTTCATTTTCTTTGAATTGGCACAAATTCCTAGAAACTTCAACCAACAAACCAATACCAACCAACAAACCGTTGGCCCATTAAGTGTCTGGATGTGTTTTAAATATTTCCCATACAATTACAGTACTCCACCACAACCAGTCTCTACAATTTACACAAGGCCGGATGGATTCATGGTTTTATATGAAATTAGGAATCTATCATCTGCATGTCACAGCAGAAATTAAGATGTTGCGCCGGCCAAAATATTTCCAGTTGTCACTCGTCTAGTTTGGCCTCTGTAGCCTCACCTTTCTGTTCTCAGGTGTGGAACACGGTGAAGTATTTTGATGACTCATCAAGTCCACAAACCTACTGTTGTTAAAAGTGGTTATTTCACTATTTCTGTCAGCTGGCGATTGTCCTCTGACCTCTTTCATTTCCATGTTTTTATTTTCTGCTAATCATACTGCTGCCCACTGAATGTTTTTTTTCACTATTTTCTGTAAACTTGAGAGACTGTACTATGTAGTTTTTTTTCCCCTCAACATAATATTTTATAAACGCTTTCAACAATTATATTGATTAATATTTATATGATAATTAGTTCTTATTTGACATGCCTGGTAAAATAATGTTTATTTATAACACCACTATAACAGAAGGATGTGGCTAGCCTAATCAAATGGATCGAGTTGGACCCTGTCCCAGATTCCTCCCAGGATACCTCGAGCCAAGCCTGGGGAGCTGTAGCTGAGCTGGCTGTATGACTGGCCACCTCCAGGAATCAGAAGGCGCATATGTTTATAGCATTAGGAAGTGACTGCAACAGGCTGAGACAACCATGGCCAAAAAACAAACAGCTTATTCAAAAGACATGGCTCGTCATTGGACCATTAGGGCTAGGATCACTGGGCAGGGTTTCCAGTTCTATTCCTGAGGGTAGTCTTTGTGGGCTGCCTCATGCAGTGTAAAAATCCATCATAGTGGAGGAGGGCAAACATGGTTAAATTGGGCCTCATACTGACCAGATTGGGCGGAATGGCCTTGAGGGAATGACATGCATTGCTAAGCTCTTGATCCAGTGGAGGACAGCCCCTGCACCACCATCCCACCGTTTTCTATCCTTCTGTCCACCCATAATGTTATATTGATGGGCAGGCTGTCTCACAGCAGGCTAGCCTACACACAAGCCACTGGTTTAAACCAAGTGTATTTTGAGGTATGTCTGGTTGGATAGCAAAGCTGTGGTTGTTGCCATGAAAGAAAGATGGAAGCTTGGCATGCACACCTAGAAATATCACTCCATGTTGAGTCAAAGTTTTTCTGTTTATTACTTGAAATCATTCTATCTACTTTCGTTAGCCTCTCATGGAGATTGCCCAAATCAACATGTAAATCAAGGTTTACCCAAACAATATCTCTACTTGTACACCTGCACAATTTAGTGTGACGTTTTTTAAATGAACAGAGCTTCATTTGGGGTTGGCTGACCTGTGGTGTGCTCTCTGACTGGGCTAGGCTAAGCCCATTGTGGTGTATGCTGGAGGGAGTGAAGGGGCCAAGGGGAACGTTATCTATTCTCCACAGAGTGAGGATGTGAGCCAGGGATTGTAATGTGTGTTGTGGACCATCTAGCTGTTAAGCCAGGGTCCATTGTGGTTCTGGACAGGCAGCATGCCTCTCCTCATCCCCAGTGACTGATCGGTACCGTTGTTTTTCTTTCCCTGAAGTGGGGGTAAGGGGAAACTGGGGAACTTCAGATTCTCCTTGCTTGCCTTGCCTTGGTTCATCCCAACTTTGCTGGAGTCAATCAAAGACTGTTAAATGTCCACTCAACTGATTACTATCCATGGAATGTTTTCTTGAATAACTCAACAGAAATCTGTTATTAACAGTATCTCTCCATGTACCTAGAGATAGACACCAAGAGATCCCTGCAAAACTAGCTTTCTATGCTCTTTACAATGTAGCAATCGTCATTTACTGACTGATTTCTGATACTATTTCTTATTATTTTGGGGTCCACAAATCTACAGCAGCTAAGCAAGCTGTTAAATAAAGTACTGCTGGCTAGTTAGCTAACTATGTGAACTACTGTAGCTACAACAATTTGGCTGATAAGCTCATCAAGTCACTGGCTGTCAATGTGCTTACAAATACCTAGAACAGAATCTAGTCCAGAGAAATGTTTGTCATCACAGCACCAGAAAATGAGCTCAGGACAGTTAAGGATTGCAAAATGCTTCTTCCGAGGACCTACTTCCTTTTAATTGATTGTCTAAACAGCGGGTTTAATGTATCTGTGTATCGGCGGTCCACTGACTTGCCTAACAACCTTAGCTTCCAGCTCTGTCTCATGTGATATTCACCAGAGTGCCATTATTAAAGATAATTCTGGGTGATGTGTTACTATGCTGCATTGTTTGCGTATCCTCGCTACGTGTTAGCTAGTGACATGTGTTTTGTCTCAAACCTACACTCCAATGGATACCTCAGCACTGTGATGCAGTGTTTTACAATGCAGTGATACCTGGGAGCCCAGAATTCAGTTTTTCCTAATTGTATTTGCATCTTAATAGTATATACTGCCTGTCATTGTCATGCAGTATATATAAATGGATGATTCTGCTGGTCCTGAATTAAATGTATTGGTAAGTCTGGAAATTTGACAGACCCATAATGAATTCCAGATGTTTAATGACTTTGATATGCAGCTTCAGTTGGAGCCTTGTGGGGAAATTAATAGGGATGAAAAATGTGTACATCCCTCCCAGGATAAATAAAGTCTATTTCGGGCCTGCCTGGCATCAGTTTTCTCATTGTCTTCGTGTCTGTTGGTGGCAGGTTGGCTGCTGGGTGGGCACTGTTCCCCTTATGAGACCACCTAGGATCTCACTATCACATGAGTGGCTGACATGGGAGTTTGAAGGGAGCTCAAGTCCCGTGTGTTTAAAAGCCTGCCGCGTAGTCCCCATTTAAAGTAATCATCCACATAAGGACTCTGTGATTATGATCTGAAAAGCCCTCTGGTTTTCACAGTGTGATGAGTGATACTACCTTGATGGTGGTAATTGAAACAACGTACAACTAGTATAGCTCTGTCTTTGCTAGGCAGTTTGGTGGCCAAGATAGACTGCTGTATGTCACTCAGGTCATTGTTAAGCTCTTAAGGCCAGCAGCCTTTTTGTTTTAATTGTGACTAAAGTGGGTCCAATCAACTTCACATGAAGTAGATTAAGTAACTACCCTCTGCCATCTCAATGCTTCTGTATGTCTCTAATGTTCTAGTTCTTATGCTGGGCAGTGGCAGCGATTAGCATCGACATAATAGCGACCTAGTCTTAGAATCTGTGGCACTTGAAAGCTCTGTTAATGAGCGCTATAATGTGTAGCCCAGACTGTGCTCATCTGTTTTGGTTAGCAATGTCTGAATGTATAGTGTATTTGGTGTGAGTGTTTTTGCAGTAATGGTATGTGATTTCAGATTTGATGTTGCGGTTGTCTTATGGCAGCTGTTTTTAATGAGATTCCAACCCTGCAGTGTCAGCACAGCCAGACTCCCAGCCACCTACTAAAACCTTCTGAGTCAATGTAGCAGCGTTCAGTCGTCTACGCAGGTCCTACCATTATCACCGGGGGATGTCTAACCATTAACGCATCTATTGTATGTAAACATTGTGGTAAAACTAAGCATGATCATGCCGGCTTATTTTTGCTCAGCATGTGCTTTATGGTGCATTTGTTCGCTTTTGAACACCATGGAGGTAATTACAGAGAGCGAGGGCAGCAATGACAGAGGACAAGGCGCAAGTCAGTCGGCCTTAGGTCATAACAGGAAACCTACCTTTATGCATGTACAATACACCATATCATTCTTGAATACAGCATGCCTCTCTCACCAAATTCCAGGACATCTGTGTCCCGTGGTTCATTTTACCATAATTCTGATAGTGTTAAGTATTATACAGAAGTACCCTACATGAAGTTGTAGTGTCCTCAGTGTGTCGTCTGACCCTGTTTTCTGGTACGTGCCCTGTAATTGAAGCTGCCGGGTGGTAGTGATGACGACGATGCACAGTGGCTTAGGCTGGTGCCAGACGGAGCACCAAAAATGTTAAAGAGATGCCAATGTCCTAGCATCTCCCATGGGGCCTGATCTGAAACAGCTGGCCCACTTCAATTCTACGTTTCCTGTTTGTTTGTCTCCAATCCCAGACAGAGGCATGTTTGTTTTTCATATTAAGAACTTGCTCTGTTGTGCTATCTCAGCTCGCTCGTGCTCTCTCTCTCTCTCTCGCTCGTGCTCTCTCTCTCGCTCACTCCTGGAACTGTAAAATTACTTGTGTCTGGGTTAAAATAATTGCCCAGTGGTTCTACATTTCAATGAAAGCGGACCTAATAATACTTATTACACTGATATAGTTTTTTTCAATTATTGTATTTTTTATTGATGTGTGTGGGCTTATAGAAGTAATTGAAATATGAATGCAGGTAGACCACTGATTGGCCATCTCATCTTCCTCAGAACTTTGTATAATTCCTATCCAATCACAAAGGTCTATGTTTAGACCAAATTCAGACCTGTCCAGGTCAGCCCAAATGTCAACCCACACACAAGTGACATTGGTTCACAATGTCCAGATGCCTATGAATGTGGAAATCTAGGCCATGGCAGGCCAAATTTATTTTTAGTCTGCATAAATTAGTGGTTAGTGGATATCACTATGCACTAAATGACTAAAACTTTATGTAGACCAAGCATGGAATTATTTGATATGTAATAGAGAAATGTTTGCATTGGTATATGTTTCATTGGGGCCAAAATCTTTGTTGTGTGTAGACCCATATTTGTTTGGGCTAGCGGGCAAGGTTATTATAGTAAACATAGATGGTAGCCAGAGTGAAGCTGGTTGAGAGTGCCAAGCTTGTCCAAAGCAGTCATCAAGGCAAAGGGTGGCTACTTTGAAGAATGAAAAATGAATGTATTTTGATTTGTCTAGCACTTGTGGTTAGTACATTATTCCATATCTTATTTCCTAGTTTTGATGTTTTCACTGTTATTCTTCAGTGTGGAAAATTGCTTAACTAAAGAAATAGTTTGTGTGTATGTAAAAACAAAAATGCATACCTGCATAATTGCATGAAACATAAAAAAATATATATTAATGGAAATAAAATATGTGAAAGATAAATATTCTTATACTCACTAAATATTTTCACACCTGTATACATTCTCAAAAATAAATTGGCCGGGCCACGATTAGGAAGAATGAATGAATGTTGTAGCCCTCACTGGATTCGAACCAGGGTCTCCTATGTGACTGGCTGTGTCTTCAACCACTACGGCACTAAGCTGTACTTGTGCAGTGTTCTGCATTGTTAAAACAATTAGTCGAGTCTCCACGGTTCTCAAAACTTGTTCCGTACATTAGCTGATATCCAAACTAAAAATACATACCAACATGTACAACAGGGTTGATCTACTACATTTAATGTGTTAAATTAGAAAGAGATTACTGTAGGGACCGATTGGGACCTTCTACCTTCATAAAAATGTGTTTTGAAATTAGATAATTTTTTCAAGCATTAACATCATGGCACTTTGAATATTTAACTAGATACCAGCAAGCATTGTGTTATTGTTTATTTATACCACAAATGGCATCTATGAACTGTATGTATGGCTTTTGCCACTGGCTGTACTAACAGCTTATCAGCCAGTAATTGGCTCATTAGTATCTAATTGAGTTGAGCAATTGCTAGTGTGACGACAGATGAACTCTACACTGCCAAAGTTATTTCATTTAATGGCACAACTCTGTAAATTTTTTCATTTGTGAATGGCACTGATACGATAACTAACAATAGAAGTGACGATAACTGACTTTTTTGTGAAGTGAGAAGATGAGAGAAACATATAAACTCCTCCTCTTTTACTGTGCAAGGGGATGTTGTCTATATTACCCTAAAAACATGCTCGGATGCGTGCTTCAAAAATCCACTATAAATAATCGCAATATACCCGGAAACAGTTTTATATTTGGCCTACCATAATGCAGCTACTGAAGCTAGTAGCCAGCAAGGTTTTGTTCTGTCCTGAGCAAATCCTAATGCATACTTTGTTCTGTCAGAGGCAGGGATCGCACACTGGTCGCTCACTTGGCAGTGCGTGTCTCCAACCACTACACTATTTAACAATGGGTAGTCAAGTCAGTCACTCACTTAGTAAGAGACATTTGCTGTTCTTGGCCAGCTCTGCTTACGTTGTCCATCAAAAATATAATTGCTGTGTATCATTATCACTGTGCAAACAGCCGGCCTTAGGTATAAACAACATAAGCTGTCGCTTATGGCCCCTGACCACTAGGCGGCCCCAAACCACTACTAAGGCCCAGAACACTTTTGGGGGCCCTAATTTTGCTTAGGGCCCCCAAAAGGCTTGGGCCGACACTGGTGCAAAGTTTTGTATATTGACCCTGCTCTTCAATGCCAGTAGTTCCCATAAACCTTCATGTTCAACTGTCGCTGACTAACAATTTGAAAACATTGCTAGCTATTTTGACAGTTTGCTAGATTTAGGTAATGACAACATGGCAAAAAGTGAATTGCTTCAGCAGTCAGGGCAGAGGTGCACTCTGATGACCCAGAGCTTCTTAAGAGCTTCTGATTACAGTTCAGTCAGTCTGTCACGCAGCCTGTCAGAGGAACCAATAACAATTGCCTTTGTATGTTTCCTCTGCTCTCAACATTCTTAGCACCTTGTACCTTCTCCAAGACAAACAACCATTGTGCCTGGCTGGCAGTGCCCCTTGAGTGGTATTCCGGGAGTCATTCATAGGAGTACTGCTGCCGTCTGAGGTGACATGGTTACTTTTATGAAAGGTCAGAAGCAAAGGAGAATTAAGCAGTGTTGTTGATATCCAAGCTCCTCTGCTCCCCAATCAAATGTCAATCTCACAATCTCCCTGCATTCTCTCTGTTGTCACCCAATGGTTGTTTTCCAGTGCCTGTTTTTCGTCACTACTTCTGCTCTGGCCTAAAAAATTACAGCCGTGACTAAAGCACTCATTCCCTAGGCTGGTGAAAACTTGGCTCTGAAAACAGGCTTCAGTTGGCTACTGACACCTACAGAAGACATTATTGAGACTTTTCTGTAAGCTTTTGACCTTGATTTTATCCTAGCTTTTGACCTTGTCATTAGCAACAGGTTTATGTAAGTGTTTCTTGATCTTAGATGATCTGAAACTATTACAAAAAAATATTGTGTTTGGAAATGTCCCGACTACAACATTTTGAAAACGTTATATCTGACCCATGTTTCAGGGGGGTTGTCTACCCTGAGAAGAATTCCACTGATTGTTTGCGGTATAAGATTCCTGGCATAGAGCAGTGAGCAGCGATCTGCCCAAGCACTGGAAAAATACAAGGAGAACTGGACAAATGAAGAGCCGAGACGTTGAATTAAAAGCGGATGCTGTTGGTTACTGAGACAGTCCCTGGGTCCTCCAATACCCATGTCTTAGTCCGCTCTATGCCCCAGGCCTGTGGTGTGATGTTGGATAGGGTGGTAACACATTTTCCTGGGATGCCCTGTTGGGGGCATTGATGCCAGCTAATGACATGGTTGGGTAGGGGTTCATGCCATCAAACTACAGATGTCAATACTGGACGGAGTATGAACATTCTCTGGTTTATCCCTTTTGTTCTTTTCAATTCTACAGTGCAATAACTGCAGCAATATATTTTGTCATTCCTTTACTGTTTGAGTATCTTCATTTATCCCTTTATTGCTACCTTTGTGGACAGTTAAGATATCTGATATGATACACAGCCTACACATTTTAACTGTCATTTCACTATTTTACCTGAAAACCTCATGAAAGTAATTATTTTAGTGTTAGTGTGTCTTTCTCTTTCAGAATGGGTTCTCGGGTGGTCACAGTTAGATGCAGTGTATAGAGGTGTAATAAAAGAAATTGGTTTGTTGGGATTCCTGACAGTAAAAGTGTCTGGTCTGAGTTATGCATTTCTCAGAACTGGACCAGGTGTTCTGGGTGCCCCATGCCCCTAGGGTCATATCCACTACAAACACACACCAAAACTACGCAGGAGAACACATAATACCCTTAAACCTGCACACGTGTGCATACCAAACGCACACACACTTGTGAATGCATACATAAACATGCATGTACACACATGCATACACATGCGCCAATGTAGTCTTATAGTCTTACAGTCTCTTAGGCTTTACTGCATGGCAATCACCAGGGATGTTGCTCTAGCTCCATCTTGTGGCCAAAAAGAAGCAGTTTTATCTTGCCCAGCTGAATCTTTAGCAGTGGGCAAATACAGTAGGTAAATGAAATGGGTAGAATTGTCAGTAGCAAGGCTTAAACCATCTGAAAGTGTGCCTCTTGTTTCTACCATTTGGCCATAATGCAAAAGTGGATAATCCGTTTTTTAAGGAGTTACTTGACTGATTGCTTTGAAAATAGATACTATATTGATTACTTGTGCAAACCACCTTTTTTCTATGCAGGATTTATACATTTAGGTTTTTGTCAATTCATAGAAAACATTTAACATTCCATTGAATACCTGAAGTTTCAACTAAATGTCTGGATAACCCTGAAATTGCTTATGTGCTATAATGCAGTATTTTGGTTTGGATTTTTTAAATGTAAAAAGTTGATCTTGCTCTGTGCAACTTATAATTATATATATATTTTTTTCCTTTTTCCTGTGCAATCTTGTGAATATATAATTTAGCCCATGCTTCATCCCAGCAAATCTCTGCAAACTTGGGACAATTGATGTGGAGATTTCTTTTGAAGCACATTCGATGCCATTCTGGTTCTTATCTTGCTACTTGCTCCACCAGAAACCCTGTATCGGAATTCTTACGCACTACACTCCGGCCTTCCTCTCCATTTGAGCTCACAGGTGCCTTATATTGCCAAAAAGTATCTAGAGCGCAACAAGGAAACCATATTCAATTACCCAACCTTGAAATTGGACAGTAATGGCTGATTGCACTGCCCTCCGCAGAGCTGCTGGGATAGTCCACCAGCAGGATTTGAACGCTTGTCTATCTGTGAATTTGGGAATTTATCGCTGCTTAGTTCAGGGGCCCATGGTTTTGTATCATTTTGGATGACATTCTGTATGAGCTAACCATGTCCCACCCAGGCATTTAATGTTTTGCTTTCATTCTTTTCTACTGGGTTATAATAGTTTGTAATTGCAGGACGTAATATAGGGTACTTCCATGATGGAAGTACATGTTGGTTCACCCCTTCTCTTCAAGCACACAACTTAGCCAGTGCCAAACATCTGTTATCATGCGAACAGCATCTCTGTCATCAAGCCTAAGGGCAAAGTCCCAGCTCAGAAATGAATAGCAATCAAGAACTAACAAGGTTGAATCAGGCAGGCTGACAGCCTACAAATGGAGTTAGGGCTGGGAGATAAATGTGAGACTGATTAGCTTAAACGAGTTAGTAAAAGGACAGGAATGCTGGGAGTGTCTAATGATCACTAAATAGAAACCTTCAGTACAGGACACAAAACTGTGACAAAACAAAACATTTATTTATCAGTCATGATGTCTGGACAAACCTTCTCCCGCAGAGAACCCAATTAGAACAGTTATCATGATGTTATTTATGAGATCAGTGAACATTATTTGAATGAAAAATATGTATATTTTTAGCACATTTCCATATGTTTTCTGTTAGGAACCACTTAAATTATTCATGGAGTAATACACATTTTTACAGTCAAAGGATGAAAATGTAATGTGGTTCAACTGTCTTAGATACTCCTCATCTCTTGCATTGCTTTTTCAGCGTATAAGAAAGAAACAGTTCTTTATCTGACTTCTTTATGGCAATTTTAAGTCACGTATTCCTTTCTCACGGTCTCATGCGTTTGCTTATCTCTATAAACTTGATTCACTCTATGCAGTGTATGTTGGGGTTTCAGCATCTGCTGGTGGTTTGGCTGAGAAAAAGAAATTGGTCCTTGCAGATAAGACCCGCCTGACATCCTGTACATTCCTCTGTCTCCACAGGAGTTCTTTTCTCCAGACTTCAGGAGTAACTCTGTGTCTAGTCGGACTCCCACCCCTCCAGGCCGTAGTTCACCCCATA
Source organism: Esox niger (assembly GCA_016801105.1). NCBI lineage: Eukaryota > Metazoa > Chordata > Actinopteri > Esociformes > Esocidae > Esox > Esox niger. Next base: position 85,271 of record JACXGJ010000731.1, read on the forward strand.
GCCCCCTTGACCGCGAGCTGTCTGTCTCACCCAGACGCAGGTGAGAACACCTTCACTCCTCAGCTCCACTACCACTCAGGCACATGATACAGTAAAAATCCGTCTGCGCTGACATTTGCTGTTACTTGTTTTTTTTATGTTTGATTGACTTCTAGTGCAATGCTGATGTGCTGTCCTCTCATTAATAAAGATGAACTTAAGCGATTTAATGAAATGCATACTATACTGTGTGCTTACAGTTGTTTGGGAGCACACTTTTTTTTCTTTTATACGGTAGGGATCAGAAGTATGGACAGCTGTTTTCCATACATTCGCTTACCTCACCTTAAGATCACTGAGCCTGTTTCTAAAAAGAATTTGGTGTTGGAGAACATTCTATCCATATTCCCTTCAGAATCCTTCTACATGATGCAATGTTTTTAATGTCAACTATCAGGTTTTTAAAAATGTATGTAAAGCTTCTGGGGATAGTATACTCTTCTGTTCATGCATTCAGATGTTGATAACCAACTCACCAACAGTCTGTAAATATGCAGCCACCAAATGTGAACCGGTTGTAAACACCTGCAGTTTCATCCTCAGATTTTTGGTTATATGAAATGGAAATGACATTAAAAGGAGATTATTTGGGGAACACACATCCGTGTGGGCTTTAGGGTCGAAATGAGTAGTTGTTAGCAAAAAAACAACTCCATGACTGCTGTAAAATATGGTACTAAATATATATATATTTTTTGCCAATTTGCTAAAAACATGATTGTCACTGCCAGAAGGTTGGAATTTGGCAGCAAGCAGATCAACCAGACATTTTGCAATTGTCTCCAGTGAAATGAAACCCATTGAAAACATGTGGTTGGAGGGTAGTCGATGAGCACAGATGAAGGATATTCAACCTGTAATTATTCTGAATGGAGGAAGGGTCTCTCCCAGTGTGTTCTCCTAACTTTAAGTAAAATGCTTATTGCCGTTATTCTTGCATGTCATTGAAAGGTAATGTAAAGGGCAGTATTTGTAATCTTAACATCTACCTTGTTGAGAAAGTACAGATTCATCAAGATGGTATTCATGGTTTGTCAAAGCCTCTGTAGTAGTCTGTTTTAGCCATACTTAATGCTCATTCCTCCCAGAGAGGGAGATGTTTTTTTTGGGCTTCTTTCCTCTGGGTCAGTAGTGTGACGTGTCAGGATCAGATCCAGCCACCTCAGCCTCTTACTCTATCCCCATAAAATGTATTTTTTTCTTCTTCCACTAATTGGCCCCCCACTCTGTAGTTCCCCAGCATACACATCAAATCTCTCCCCCATCCTACTCAGCCAATGACAGGCATGGCGACACCCCCTGAAACGCCCCATTTCTCTCCAGACCAATGTGTGGCAGCCAAAAGGCACACCTCTTAGTCGAAAACTCTCTCTTCTCCTGTGTCTCGTCTGGTGTCGAGAGAGGTGTGTGTTTGTGGGTGGGTGTGCATCTCTTTGTTTGTGCTTGTGTTTCGTTTGCCTCTGTGTATCTGCACTTTGGTCTTTGTGTGTGTGTGTGTGTGTGTGTGTGTGTGTGTGTGTGTGTGTTTGTGTGTGTGTGTACTGGGTTGCCGCAGCTTGAGGATAGACGTGCAGCCAAGAACAACTGTTCTGTCCGAACGCAAAGATTAGCAAGTTGTAAAATAATTATCCTTTCTTTGTTCCCTCTTTTTTCTGAGGTGAGTTACTTTCCTTGTATTGTGTCTAGTAAGGAGTTAAAGGGACGATGCTTTACATACTATGGCTGTTGTCTTTGAATGTTAGAAAGCAATCCAACAACCACCAACAGCCCTATTTTGCTTTCATTGAAGAATGTAGTTGGAGATGAGAGCTGTGATACCAACTATGTTTTCACTGAGGCTTGTTTACAAACCTGCTTTTTACTGGTTGACAATCAGATGTTGGCAGTGCAAAGTGTGGCTGTGGAAACCTGAAAAGGCAGTTTTTTCTATTTGCACATTTCTGAAGGAGTTTTTCAGAGATTGTCTGACAGATTTGGGAGACTTGCAAGGTACTTGTTGAAAGCCAACTGACCACACATGTGCTTTTCCATTGAGTGTGAATACATACAATACTTACTTCATAGTTGAGGCATGTATACTGAAATTATGTATGTTTGTGTAACAGATTCTGTCAAGATTTTGTTTGCTTTGCTCTCATGCTGTTGCGTTTTCATTACATGTCGGGAGTGTTTCCATTGGTTTTAGGTCATGTCATTAAAGGTGGTAATCTAAAGGGACGGGGAGAGCGGGGTGGAGAGGAGACCAAGTAGGATTTGAAGGGTGTGCTTGGAAGTCTGTTTTCAGTTTTAACCAGAATCTCTGATGCAAAGAAAAGCCATGTTACATCAGTGGGAACAAAGTTCTAAATGCTGATGAAAGGCATGCCAAAAATCCCGTCCATGCACATTGCACACACATATGCACTCACTCATTCAATTATTCTGTTATACGTGCGCGCGCACACAGTTTTTCTTTCCTTGGGATCCAGTCCTGAGACTTAACACAAGAAGCCCTCAACCTAACCTTACTCTAACGTTAACATCAACTATGTAGGAGTTGGCTGATGTTGACAGTCATCTAAGCAGGGAGGGTTAGCTCCATTTGCTGCATTTGAATGACAAGGACGCCACACCTGAGGAGAAATAGGCGGTCTGACTGGTTTTTACACATGATCTGACCTTAAAGGCTCCCTCCAGGCTCAACAGACTAAGGCAGTGGTTCTCAACATTTTTGCCCCAAGGCCTCCTTCAGTCCAATAATATCTATTAGTAGCACTTTCCTAAACAGGGGAGATATTACACAAGTGCTTGTTTTCCTTGTGTTTATTAAAATTTAATTAATTATTACCAGCGCCTGCAGCTGATAATCAGCATTGTGATTATAAATATTTTTCTTTAAAGCCCATGGTGACATTGGTTGCATGCATAGCTATTCAGCTATTGTACTATGGAAACGCCACGTTGACACAAATGAAAAAGATTTACCTTACCAATTCTTTTTAGTACAACCTGAAAATATGTCCCAACATACCAACATGACACCTTACAATAATTGAAGTTTTAAGTTTTAAAATGAAATATTTAACAAAACAATATTTCAATATTTCAGCAATACTGCTGGCAATACGCCATACCAATCCTCCCACAGAAGGTAACCGATCCAACAAGTGGAGGCAGGGGTGCTGGGTGGCTTTAGCAACCGCATGTAAGGCCACCAGCAGAGTAGCAGACAGAGTAAGTGCCCTGTCTGACTCAGGTTGGATTAGAAATCAGACTGTGGTATGAGCGATTTTGATATCAGCTGATGCGTTGTTGGGCCAATGTCCCTGCAGGTTACCTGGGTGAACTAGCTGCGCTCATTAAAATGGGAGAATTGATCAGGGGTTCAGACACTTTTGCAAGGCTCTGTATAGGCAGTGATATGTGGATCATTTATTTAGTAAAATGGCTATGTCGAGTAATTTTTTTTTGTCATGATTTAATCTTGACCTCACATTGAGAACCGCTGGGCCAACATGTTTCTTTGTTTATAAACATTTCACTGTCCTCTTTGTCTTGTTGTTGGTAGGCTAAATAAATGTATAACAATGGCAACCACTCACAGTTACTAAAAACATGAACAATAAAATACTTTTCCATTCCATCACCCCTGTGGTTCAGCATGTGCTGCTCATGAACCTGTAAGTACGGTGCTACTGTGCTTTCTGATAATCTGAGAATTGCTTTGGCAGCCGACACGCTCCCCTGAGGACTATTACCCACAACCAGTCCACCTAAGGGTCTAATAAGGCTGCAAACCATATATTGGCTTAAGCCCCCACAGAGGTTATTTTGCCTCATCTTACAGGGGTTCATTGACGCTAGTTGGTCATAAATGTTGTGGCGGTGTGAGAAAAGTGCATTTGGAACATGTGGTGCGAGTCATTTTCTATCCAGCAGTACCTGGAGTCAAACAGAAAGATTCCCCCGCGTTATCAAAGCTCACTCAGTTGACAACGTGCTATTGTCTACAATCTTCCCTGGGTTTAATGTGAGTCTTCATAATTTTACTCTACAGTTACTGCGCTAAGTGCACGTAGCAGATAGCAAGGTGAATCATTAATGAAATATGAGGCTGGATTTGGCAACTTGCGTGGGATATTCAATGTCTTAGGGTTTTAATGTCATTAACACAGCTGACAGCTTCCCATGTGTTCATTGGATTCTCTCCAATTAACAACAGAGTTTACAAGCTGTCATAAATGTACAATTATTCTCTATCATCAATACGCAGAATGTACATGTACACCTACAGGATTTAGATTGTACACAACATACAAGTAACTACCAATAAATGTTTAACATGGTGTCCATAGTGGCCAAAGTAGCTTCAATGTGCCGTAGATTCTACAACTTTCTGTAACACTTGGAGGGATTTGACACCATCCTTCCACCATCCTTCCATGACTGGGAAGAACAAGCCATTTTGTGAAATGTTATTAAGTTAAGCTGTATTTGTCCCTGAAAATCCTGCCAAACTTACCTTAACAATCACACCTACTTCAAAGGCACTGAGTTGTCTTCTAGACATTTAAAATAATGTCTGACTAAAATTTCAAGCTGGACCTCAACAAAATGTAGAGAAAGTGAAGGGGTCTGAATTCTTTCTGAAACCACTGTGTAATACCTGGGTACAATTTTCTTCCGACAGCAGTTCCAGCTCTGACTCTGTCATGCAGAGGTTTGACCGGGACTCCGAGGTCTACAAGATGATCCAGGAGAACAAAGAGTCTCGTACAGCCCCGCGGCAGTCCAACACCTTCCGTATGTTGCAGGAGGTTCTTGAGGCCGATGAGAAGGGTAAGGCGTCTCCCATAGACAATCATCTCTCTGTCAGTTTCACTCTTCCACTGCTTTCGCCTCTAATAAACAGCTGTGTAGGATGGACTGGAGCTGTTTTGCTGTCATCTCTGTCCTACCTGAAAAGTCTTTGATGGGTCATCCAGAAGTCAAATAGTAAATTTTTTGGACAGTGGTATTTGAAATGTAAGACTATTTATCGTGTTATTTTCAGCTGTTTCATCAACCATGTAATCTGTCTGGCTACTAAGACAGTTATTTGATATTGACAGATACATCTACCCCACCCCTGCTCCATAGTAATATATATGACTTATCAACATGAACAGCAGTGTTGTTGAGCTAGTTCTAAGGATTTTATGTTGTTTTCAATATTTCAAGTGATAACAACCAATGGGTGGATAACAACTGGAGCCCTGAGTTGCGTACTGGGTTATAAAATACTGGAGTTCAGACAGTCAGTGTCTCATAGGGTGGCAGGTGCAATACTGGCCAATAACCTGAAACAAAAAGTACCAGCAAAGTGAGAAATCTGTTGTTCGGTGCCTAAGCTGGACGCTCGTTGTCACAGCTGACGGGAGCTCATCTTAGCAGGACCCTGCCCCTCTCTAGTTATGGGGTCTGGTTAAATGCTGTCATTTCAGCGGACAAATATTCCTTTTCCTAACAATCTGCGTTTGTACAAATACTGTACATCTGTTGTATGCTTTGACTGACTCTGCTCTCCTCTCTTCCTGGTGTGTCCTGTGTAGAAGCTATCATACGGTTTCCAGGCCTCACTCCCAAACCCACCCCCCCCAAACCCGTATCGCCAGTGGGTGGAGTCCCTAAGTTCCATACCTGTGAAAAGTGTGGGACCAGCATTGTGTAAGAACTTGACACTTTCCTTCACATCACCTGTAATGTAATGGTGTGCCGCTGAGGAAGACAAGCTCTGACAGCGATGCTTGACATTGCTCTTCCATGCATATTATTCCTCATAAAAATAGAGGAGCTAAATCCTAAACCTTCATTCCGTGTTTTTGTCGTAGAAAGAGGAAAAGATGCAGTGAGACTGTTTTTACCATTGGAACTGTGTTCCTCTGTCCGCAGCACCCAGGCCGTGCGCATCATGGACGACCGCTTCCGCCACCCTGAATGCTACACCTGTGCTACTCCGGACTGCGGTCTCAACCTGAAGATGCGAGGTCACTTCTGGGTGGGAGACGAGATGTTTTGCGAGAAGCATGCCCGTGAGAATTACCAGGGCGTGGGCGCTGCCCCTTCTGCCACCATCTCACCCCACCACTGATCACACGCCCCCTATCCGAGGGCTGGCACCCGCACCTATATTGGCTCGAAGCAATAGACCAGGGGCTTGGGAATGGGCCATTTCTATTGCATTTGACTATACTCTACAGTTTTAGCATTTAAGTTACTTACCTTTCCTGTTATTGTATGGGGTTTAGATGGAACCGTTTCTTTCCCCCCAGGCCATCCCAGTTTAGTCTTCATGGGTTAATTGTTAGCTCTAATGTACAGCTGTATCTCATTCAGACAACTGAGTAGTTATGCCTGCCAATCTATTCCACATCAGGACTGGCTTCCTGTTGGTGTATTCATCAGATACGACAGACCATGACATTTATTCCTTAAAACAATTTTTAATCTTCTGCTGACCTATTTGAAGAGAAACCAACATTTAAATTGGTTTGAATGAAAAGACATTTGAAAGACAGAAGGCAAATTGCAGATGGAGAAATTTAATCTGTCTGAGTTTGTACTGTAGTTATAGGATTGCATTTGTGTGTGCTTGCATGCATGTATAGTATGTGTGTGATTCAATTTACACAAGTATTCAGAGCATTCCTTTTGAAGTGAGGGTTTAAGTACCTTTGTTTCTGCGATGCCCCTTCCCTTACTATCACCATCAAAATATTTTAGTGGATTCAGCTCTAGAATTTCAGGCCGAGCCTGTTTGGTTTCCTTTTGCCTTGTAGTGGCAAGTCAATGTGGTTGAAATTGATGACATACTTATTTTCCTTCTAATTGCTTAATTGCATTTTGTTGAATAAGGGATTATAAAGATACATTATATAAATATACTTTTTGTAAATTTTTCTTTGAACAATATAGAACTATTTAGCAGCATGGCTGATGGCAGGTTGTGCACAAGGTGGGATTACTTACTATGTACTACTTTGTGTGATGAGGTTGTGTGTGTGTGTGTGTGTGTGTGTGTGTGTGTGTGTGTGTGTGTGTGTGCGCTCATATACACCACCCCAGAAAAAATTTAGACTGCTCAACCTTTTCTTTCCTTTCCAATAAAGTTGAAAAGGAAAGTATTGAGTGAGGGACAGAAATGTTCAATTTGCAGTGCTCTAAATTTTTACCCTTCTATTCCTCACTCAAAACCTTCCTTTGTGACTTTTTTGTAAAGGAAAGAAAAAGGTGCAGTGGTCTCTTCATTTTTTTTCTGGAGCTGTATATATATATATACACACACAGTATATGTTACCTAACAGCAGTACCCAGAGAGAGACAATTTTTTTCCTGTTAAACTTAATAAAGACATATCACATTAAGTTTCTCCTTTGTGAAAATATATAAGGATTATGGGGAAAGCTACATGTTTCTTCACCTTTGGTACAACAGTGCTATACATTGTATCAACCAACCACTTATGCTTTAAAAACGATATTGGGTAAACCAGTTTCCCAGACAAAAACAGGGGGCCCATTCTAACCATCTTACAGTTAGCCATGTATGGCATACTGACATATAGCTACATACGTGTTTAATCATTCCTGACACAGTCCGGTTAGTTTGTCATAACCTGGTTATAATGGAAACAGCATTCCGAATTTATACCAAGTACATCAAAATAAGTCTTCTGATTTTCCGTATATAACTTGGTGCTGAGCTGATTCTTTCTCTTGTTATGCTTTGTGAGAATAAATAGTATATTTTCTCCTGAAGGGGTACAGGTCCCCAAAAAGAGCTCATTCTTGACCAAATGTGTAATGTGCTGTATTTAATCAACTGTAAAATATTTCCTCCAGAAGGGGGCGATATCGTCACAGCTTTCGATTTCATGGATGTCAGCAATCTCAAAGTTATCATTGACACCAATGACTGTGTTGCTTTTTGTATTATGAGAAATATTGGTGTTTAAAAATTACTAATGTATTTCTGCTCCAATACCACAGCTCAGACACCAACACTTATACAACAATGTCCATTACATATTCCCGGAAATGCAATTATTCAGAGCCATGAAAGCATAGAATTTCCTTCCATCTGTAATTACTCAAGGAAATTGCAAAATCGCATTTTCAATGAACGTAAGTAAAGTGAGTAGAAACGTGTTTCAAAACACCATCTACATATACCCACACTTTCGTCGTGTTAATTGTATTGTTTATATTTTTGTATTTAAAAATTTCCTAGAAATGTTTTAGTATTGTCTTTTGTGTTGTTGAGACCCCCGGGAAGATTTGCTGCTGCTTTAGTGAGATTTAAGTGGGATCTAAAGTACCTTAATAACCACTAGATGGCATTTTCGAAAAGGAAGAACATCTGACTTCTAAGTAATCCAGTAGTTTTGGTTTAGTGTTAAACTGTTGCGGTGCCTCGTTGTCTTGAAAAGACAGCTAGTAGCATGCTTTTGAACCTGCAACAGCTACTTCAGGGATCACAATGTTTTATTACAGTAGTATAACATGAGCTACATCGCATTCCTCCTCTAACTTGACGTCACTTCGTCCCAACCTCTTTCAACACTCTGGGAATATTTTGTCCACTCTCCTCGTCTCCTACTCAAAACCCATTGGATAAGAAAGCCAGACATCTCTGCAATGGGTATTGAGAGAAAGATGAAAAGAGAAGATCCAAGCAGTTTGGCATTCAAGACTTCTCACTCCCTTTCCTTCTCCACAGTTTCTCAGCCAGTCCCTCAGCCTCTGCTCTGTTTCCCCTTGCACCATATTCCACCTGGAATGGAGTCCAGATGTGGAACGGAGAGCGGGAGAGAGTCTTGCCTGGCTATATTAGCTACAGAGAAAAGAAAGCATGGTGGGGCGCACAGAGGGAAGGTTGGAACGACATTAAAGTTTGTCTGGATGCCATTAAGTACAATTTTATGTAATGTGCAGTTTGGGATGTGACGTTTTAAATGGAAACCGTTCCCTCCAGATGAGAGTTTTTGGGGGCTGGGAGGCGGTGAGCGAGTGTTGGAGGGTTTGTTGTACTTGAAGTCTTACTTAACAGCTTGGATAAACAGCCCTCTGTTTCATCGCTGAGCAGGCGCCCATCCACTCTTTCTGGTTCCCTTAACCAATCATGCTGGCTGTCTGAGCCTGCTCCAGTGTACAGTATCACATACAGCAATAACAAACGGGAGGTCCGCTGGGTGTGTCCGAGCACACTGCACCGTTGTACAGCCGAGTGTACTTGAGGTGCCTGCCTTTATGTCAGTGAATACATGTCACCCCCAATTGCACCAAGACCGCTCTTAAATCGTTTCCTGGATCACCTTTTCATAACTCAAAATGCGCTCCACATTTGAAATGCTGAAGTTTCATTCCTCTCCCTGGCTCTTACATATCAAAACATTTTTCTTTTTTTTGAGAATTCAGTACAGTTCAGCAATCTATAGACAAAGGACAGAGGTGTTGAAATGGTGGCCTGTAGGACGTTGTTTTTGTATAAGTCTTACAAGGCTGTACATAATTTTAATCTATTCTCAGCAAAATGTGCATTTCAGAATTGAATACATTGAAACCGAATAGCGGTATCTTGATTTCAACCAATCAGGATTAAGCAGCTCTACACATCCTTGGAGTCTACCTTGAAAGCAACTGGAATACTTCATTACTGACATTACCTTTCACCTTTTTAGATTTTCTTCTTTCACCCAGAATAACACCAAGCATCTTTCTTTAGGTGGGTGATTATTATAGTTGTGCTTTAACTAATTGGGATTGAGTTTTTAATGTTACACCATACAGTGCTTAATAGATAGGGCTGTGAAATACCTGACACAGCTACAGACAATTTTCTGTAGCAGTACATTCAAACAGACTATTTGTTATAACTCTAAAACAGGCCGGATTGAAGCCATGACATTTTCCAGTCTAATTTTATCTGGTCACACTGAAGTCAATTGGAAACCTAGATGGTCCATTGGGCCAAAAGTGTTATTTAGGGGATAATGTCGATTGTAAAATACTTCTGTTTTACTCAGTCTACTAATGTATTTACTGTACATTTGGAAGATGCTCTGAATCAAATCAACATAGTGTGTTCATTTTATAATCAAATTAAACTAGATTTGTGTTTATTTAGCTTTTTACCTCATTCTTCAACCTGATATTGTGATTTAAGGTCCTAATTTATCCCAGCAACTTCCACTAGAGATGGGACAGTGAATATGTTTTCCAAAACACATTGAGGCCATTTAGGTTCTTATCACACTGCATGTACAACCAGGAGGTCTACACCAAAATCCTTTAAAGTAGGAAGGCAAATACTCTCGAAACTTTTACCTAGATTGACAAAGGAGGCATCCCAGCAGCCACAAGGAGCTGCTGGAGAGTAACGAGGCAAAGTTCAAAAATTTACCAAGTTCAATTTCTAATTCCTGTTGCAGGCCAATTACATCACCCTTTTTTGGACACTTGGGCCGGGCAGGGTTGAAACCCTGATGAGACAACGATGTAGCTGTCTTTGAGGCAGTGACTTTACCACGGTGCCATTCAGAGGCCTGTATAAAGAATCAAAACTTACTGAAGTGTTGAATTAAATCAATTTAACACAGCAAAAGAGAAAGTATGCAGAAAAGACCATGAAGCTTAAACGTAAAAGCACCAACAATGTTGATTATGTCTGAGCATTATTTCAAAGCATTATCCACATAAACATTTTAACGGGGCCATGGATTAGTACTGTTCAAGCCTCCAGGTAGGGCTTTAATTTATTTTAAAATCACCACTAATATAACTAACTATAACTTATGTGTAATGTTCAGTCTGATCTTGTGGTAAACAAAACATTTGAAGATATTAACATATAATTAACTTATCAGTCTTTATATGCGTGTGTGTGAATATATACAGTGGGACAAAAAAGTATTTAGTCAGTCGCCAATTGTGCAAGTTCTCCCTCTTAAAAAGATGATGTAATTTTCATCATAGGCACACTTCATTTATGAGAGACAAAATGAGAAAAAAAATCCAGAAAATCACATTGTAGGATTTTTTAATGAATTTAATGGTAAATTATGATATTTGGTCAATAACAAAAGTTAATCTCAATACTTCGTTATAAACCCTTTGTTGGCAATGACAGAGGTCAAACGTTTTATGTATGACTTCGCAAGGTTTTCACACACTGTTGCTGGTATTTTGGCCCATTCCTCCATGCAGATCTCCTCTAGAGCAGTGATGTTTTGGGGCTGTCGCTTCGCAGCACGGACTTTCAACTCCCTCCAAAGATTTTCTATGGGGTTGAGATCTGGCTAGGCCACTCCAGGACCTTGAAATGCTTCTTACGAAGCCACTCCTTCGTTGCCCGGGCGGTGTGTTTGGGATCATTGTCATGCTGAAAGACCCAGCCACGTTTCATCTTCAATGCCCTTGCTGATGGAAGGAGGTTTTCACTCAAAATCTCACGATACTTGGCCCCATTCATTCTTTCCTTTACACGGATCACTCGTCCTGGTCCCTTTGCAGAAAAACAGCCCCAATGCATGATGTTTCCACCCCCATGCTTCCCAGCAGGTATGGTGTTCTTTGGATGCAACTCACCATTCTTTCTCCTCCATAAAAGTTTCTGAGATACTGATTTGGGGGTTTTCAATAGATGTCAGTTATAATCATCTGAATTACTGAAATCAATCAACTTTTTGATGATATTCTAATTATGTGACCAGCACCTGTATACATGCACACAGCATGGCTGATGGATTAGAGTCTGGACTACTGCCCAGTTATATGGGCAAGCACTGAAAATAATGACATGGGCAAACTGCAGTTGACACAGAGCAGAGCAGCAGGTATAGCCCTTAAATGTACATAGACAACAAATGTCAACTGCATGCATGTTAATCTCTCTTGGCTTAGAATACAGGAGAAAGAATGCATATTGTTTTTGTAAGTGTTGATGTGCTACCGTTGAAACAGAGAACACACAACTTGGACACTCATTCCTACCAGACCAGACATGCCACCAGAGGTCTCTTCACAGTCCATTAGTCCACAACGGAGGCTGGGAGGCACAATACATTACAGACATAATGATATGAAACTCAAGGCAATTCACCTTTGCGATACAATAAAAAAACTAACACAACTGGACTGTAAGGAGACATACACTATTTGGCATTGGTATTTTATTTCAGTTATGTGGTTTTGTTTTGGTGTGTATGTGTATCATATATTTTGTTGGACCCTCCTTCCCTCAGCTGTTATTAATGGGGATCCTCATAAAAATATTACATAGCCATTATGAAAAACGGAAAAGGTGTGTTACTTATGGTTATAGAAATAACATTCAGAGTGTAATGCAACTGACAATTTCTGCATCATTGCCTCTGGCCATCTGAAACGTATTGTTGATATTTGTTGCTGTTCTTTTGCCGCAATTTCAAAGCTGATTGTTTTGTCTGGACAATATCATCTCTGGTCCTACATTTAAAATGTTCTCACACATTTATTGCAGATACCCTTTTACACCGACTGCAGGCTGGCAATATGGAATAAAAAATGGCAACCAAAATAAACTGCAACGTACTATATGCGCTAGGACCCCGCAAATCAGCGCGTAGCCGGCGACGGAGTGCGCGCACTTGGAGTCACTGAATTTCAGTGGCAAACGAAAACCGTTAGATTTTGGGAATTTGTCAAGACCCGCTATTTTGTCTTCCCAATTAACTCATTTACTTTCAGGAGTTGAATTGAAGTTGACACCAGGATAACTATTTTTAAATACTAAAGCTCTGAAACCGCAAGCTTTTGAACATCGATCGTGCCAATGGAAACTCCTTAATCTATGTAGTAACTTATAACTATGGATTGCAGCAGATGTTTTTCAATTGAGTTTGGGTTTTAATGTGATCGAACCTTGCAATAACGGAATGTTGGTGTTTATCGAATGGTTATCGAATAATACTTGTGACAATCCTGTCCAGCGTTGAAGTGCGTCTCAGGGAGATATAAAGCGACCGACAAATGGACAAAAACGCAATCTTCATATCAAACTTTCAAAAGTAGATTGAGATCAGGATATTTCGAATGGAATGTGTTTTACTGGGATTTTCTCCAAGATAAAATCCAGATAGGACTTCGCGCGCACGAAGTTGCCATGACATAACGGGAAACAAGCATTTTGGAAGAGCCAGATACTGTGAATTTATGTCTGGCTTATAACTTCATTTTCAAGACTCTAAATTGGAACTAATTAACCAGAAATTGGCATCTTACTTTCACAGATTTGTAAAACGTTATTTTTGCTTTATCCGAGTCACCGGGTCAGGAAGCTCCGTGGTGGAGAAATGGGATGACAGTGGGGCAGCTGAGGTGAGATAGATAAGGACAATGACTGTGCCCGGCGCTGGCATCCCGCTCCTGGGACGTCTGTTGCTGATGCTGGCCCTTTTGTCTGCCTCAGAGTCGAGGCTTACTCAAGCTTGCCCTGGGCTCATCACCAGCGGCTGCAGCTGTACGGATGAACGCTCTAAAGCCCACGCTTCCCCGGCCGTTCGGAAACGTGTCAGTTGCAGTAGCGAAGAACTTTCTGAAACTCCAGAACCCGGCCTGCTCCCGAACCGGACTGTTACTTTGTAAGTCATATGTTACATGTTTGCAGCTTTCTAAATTATGCTACTGTAGGCCTACGGACAAGTAATACAAATGTGGTTGATCTGTAGAACTATTAGGGCCTCATGATTCAAACCAAAAATCTGAACACTGTAGACATGCGGCATATAATTATGTAAATAATGTAGTATTAAATCATGTTAAAAGACCTACATGTTGATTATTCAGATGCTGGGCTTCATCATAGCCCAATACTGAGTAAGAGAATAATTATTTAGAGACCATTTATCAATGGACACTCCTCAATTTAAAGAAATAATTCTGGAGATGACAGAAGGGATAATGTGAAAACATTCAAATGGTTTATAGAGAAAATCTGAACCTTTGAGGTGAGGGATACTCGAAGTTGTGGCAAATGGAATCCAATACATCTTAACAGTGTTATACACTGACTATAATTGAATATACACATAGAGTATGTGTTATATCCAACAAGCCATTGAAGTATCCGCTGGTGGTAGTTGATTGAACAATTGAGATTTGAGTTTATGAAAATGTTAACTACTCTTTACATTTTGCTGTTAAATCCTACAAATTGCGTCTTTGGGTCTCAGTTCTCATTGTCCTGAATGAATGGCTGACGTAATGGAGTTAGTTTTGGCCAGTGGATATTTGTTCATACATTGGCATTGTAATAGACTTGTAAGTCGAATGCTCCAATCCATCGTAAATTGTGTCTCCGAATGCAAAATGAATGAAGTCTGGTGTGGTCTGGAAATGTGGTACTCATGCCACCATGAGTAAATTAATCACCTTGCTTTACCCCTTTGGTACAACTCTGTAACTTTAAATCTCTTTCGGAACCAGGGAAATGCATCGGGTTCAATGCCCTTCTCACTCCCCACACCCACTCCACAATCCAGCTGACTTGGCCTGGCTAAATTATCATAAACAGAAACACATTTCTTCTCTTTTTATCATTCCTCTGTCCTTTAAAGGATAATTTCACAATTTTACAACTTTATGTTGGATGGTTCCTAAACCTGAAGTAATTTATGAGCCAAGAACCTCCTTGTTTCAGTTTCGTTTGGAAACATCAGCTAACTTCAGCCACAGCTAGCTAGCAATCACTGTAACTATCATGGGTGTTTGCATATGTTTATTTCAATGGTCAAAGCACATACAGATGCATTTATAGCAAATTACTAACATATAAACAAACAAATAAATAACTATTTTCAGGTTGGATTTGTGATATTTTCTTTGTATGTGCAGGAAACTATAAGTAGAATCACCATAACCCAGTTAGCCCATAAATTACAAGTGTGAAAGTGTCAGATTTAGATGGCTCATACATGACATGCCCAATGGGACCTTTTTTGGCTTCACACAGTCACTTATAAAGCCAGTTGCCAAATCTCCCGTAATACATCTTTAATTTACATCAAACCAAAAAATTGAATTGATTTCAGGTGAATTCACAATTATTTATTCAAACCACATTCACATGCTCATTACTTTAATTGATGTTTAGCTAACTCTGTATAGAGCAAGCTGAAGTTCGTAATATCTGTTTAATGACAATTTACCCAAGGATTACATTTTCTCTTGGCCCGTAGATTACATTCATTGTGAGTAACCACCTAATCTGAAGTTGTAAAATAGTGAAATTATCCTTTAATGGTGTCTTGGCTCTTTCCTTTAATACCATAACATCCTAGCAATCTCAGACAGCTGCCTTACAATCGCCTACTGTTCAGGAAGGAAGGCTGACTGACCAACCGTTGTCCCGCCAACCA
Organism: Esox niger; assembly: GCA_016801105.1. Lineage (NCBI taxonomy): Eukaryota > Metazoa > Chordata > Actinopteri > Esociformes > Esocidae > Esox > Esox niger. Next base: position 100,722 of record JACXGJ010000731.1, read on the forward strand.
GCCCATGGTGAGACCTAGAAATGTTGTGTACACTTCAATCATTCTGTAGCAGTCAGATAGCCTATTCATGTGTCACAGATAATCTTTTGTTAGGATTGATATGTACTACCTCCAATCCCTTTTAGAGAAAAACCTGAATAAGCTGTACAGAAATTGTATTTACTGTAGAAAAACAGTTTTCAAACTTTTCCATTCCCAGGACCACCAAATCAGAATCAAAAGCTCTTGATGACCAAATCTGCCCAATTTACTCTATTTGCCAATTATTTTTAGGAGCATTATTATAAAATAAAATATTAATTGTGAAAAGTAATTGAAAATGGCTCTGAATTTTTGACTACAAATAATAATATGGTAAAATTAAACAGAATTGCAGGCTATGGGTAAATAAGAAATGGCTGTGATAAGAAACACCGATGGCAATTTGCTGAATTATGTGCACCAATGTGACCAAAACTGACTCGGCCAACTTGGGTTTAAAGAGCTATCAAACTCAGTCTTTTTTTCAATGTCCAAATCAACATAAAATGTAACTTTGTTGGTTCGTCAATGTTGTAAATTTTGCTGGAGAATCTTAAGAATCTGTATAGAGTAGTAGCAGAGTGTGCTGTTGCTCCTTGAATATGCAATTTTTCCAGGATTTCTTCTGGAAGGAAGCCATGAAGCTTTGTGAGAAATTAGTATACTGTAGCTAAATACCTTGTCGATGCATTTGTAATGCAGTATGCCAGGGTATTGATCTGTCATACAGTTAAAGCTGTTGTTTTAGCATTTTGACCCGTGGACCCAAGTGTCTTTGCTGATTGAACTCAAGGTAGTGCATTTCTCCTCCACAATCCCCATATACCCCTCCTCTATGACCCAGCGGGAGCCACACTAGCCTGCACATGGGCGCAACCCCAAACTGGACCTTTTGTGCATGCAATGGAGGCACAGCCAGCGAATATACATTCCCCTCCAAAAGTATTGGAATGGCAAGGCAAATTCCTTTATTTTGTTTGTCTCTGAATACATTTGGGTTTAAGATCAAAAGATGAGTATGAGACAAGAGTTTAGAATTTCAGCTTAAATTTCCTGGTATTAACATCTAGATGTGTTAATCAACTTAGGACATATCACAATTTGTATTATACCACAGCATTTTTAGGTTAGCAAAAGTAAAGGAATAAACAATCTTTAAGTAATAAACATTTAATATTTGGTGGCATTACCCTTGCTTGCAATAACTGCCTTAAGCCTGCGACCCATCGACATAACCAAACTGTTGCATTCTTCATTTGTGATGCTATTCCAGGCTTTTACCGCAGCTTCTTTCAGTTCTTGTTTGCTTTGGTGCGTTTCTCCCTTCAGTCTCCTCTTAAGGAGGTGAAATGCATGCTCTATTGGATTAAGGTCAGGCGATTGACTTGGCCAGTCTAAAACCTTCCACCTTTTTCCCCTGATGAAGTCCTTTGTTTTGTTGCCAGTGTGCTTTGGGTCATTGTCCTGCTGCATGATAAACTTCCTCCCGATTAGTTTCAATGCATTTCTCCGTAAATTGGCAGACAACATTTTTCTCTAAAATTCTGAATTCTATCTGCTGCTACCATCATCAGTTACATCATCAATAAATATTAATCAGCCTGTTCCAGGAGCAGCCATGCATACCCAAGCCATGACATTACCTTCACCATGCTTCATAGATGAGCTTGTTCCTTTCTTTCTCCACACTTTGGCCTTTCCATCACTTTGGTAGAGATTAATCTTTGTCTCATCTGTCCATAAGATTGTGTTCCAGAACTTTTGTGGCTCATCACTGTACTACTTTGCAAATTTCAATCTGGTCTTCCGATTCTTACTGCTGATGAGTGGTTTGCATCTTGTGGTGTGGCCCCTATATTTCTGCTCTCTGAGTCTTCTTCGAACAGTGGATTGTGATATCTTCACCCCTGCACTGTGGAGGTCGTTTGTGATGTCACTTACTGATGTTTTGGGGGTTTTCTTCACAGCTCTCACATTATTTCTGTCATCAACTAGTGTTGTTTTCCTTGGCCGACCTGTTCGACGTCTGTTTCTTTCTTTTTCAGGACATTCCAAATTGTTGTGCTTGCTATGCACAATGTTTGTCCAATGGCTCTGGTCGATTTTCTTTCTTTTCTCAGTTTGACAATGGCTTGCTTTTCTACCATAGACAGCTCTCGGGTCTTCATGTTGGTTTATCCTCTTACACAAGAAATTCAGTCTTTATAGGTTTAAACCAAGGATGGAAACTTAAACTAGTCATGCAGAGCTATTTAATGTTTGAACAATCAACCTAAAATGCAACACCTGGGCAACAAGAAACATCTGTCAGTCACATGTCCCAATAGATTTTCACACTTAAAAAATGGGTGGTTTCAAACAAAAGGTGGTATGTCCTGAGTTGTTTAACACATCTAGATGTGAATACCAGGAAATAAATGCTGACATTCGGAACTCTTGTCTTATACTCATCTTTTGACCTTAAACCAAAATGTCTTCAGTGAACAACAAAAACAAATGAATTTGCCTTACCGTTCCAATACTTTTGGAGGGGACTGTATGCCAGAGAGAGCCCAAGGCGGTCCATTTATAGGGCTTGTGTTTCTCCTTAATAAAGGCAGCATAAACATCTGGGGAACACATTTCTCAGAACCAGAGGATAGGAAAGAATAAAAATTGCCTGGGTGGCAGCGGAGGTGATTGGAGGTAATATCACATACCTTCACCTAGTAATTTGACTTTATTTGTTTACCTACAACATATTTGGCATACTGTAACATTTTTATGAGGCTGTGTACTTGGAACAAACTGTTCCTTCCCAGAACACAGTAAAACTCCAAGGCCATTCTTACCATTTCTTTACTGAAATACAACATGACTGGTAAGGTTATTTGCAAAAGAGCTTACAATGGATTGTTCACAATGCTCATGCGGATTGTTCTCAATGCTCATGCTCTCAGCCTCTCTCGTGATATAGTTCCAGATGTGAAATGTGAGAAGTTGTGTTGATATTCCTGTTTTTCTTGACATTCCTCAGTCTATCCACACTGTATCCCAGGTGCAGTAGGGGGGCTCAGCTCAGTATGCTCTGCATCATCCCTTCCCCGGATTTGTTGCTCTGTTGCCCTGCCCCACTGCCCCTCTCCCAGGGCAGGTTAGAGGAGTGTCCTGGTTCATGCAGCCCCGGCCATGGACCTGGGGGACACCGGGCCTGGGCCCAGGGCTACCAGGGTGGACTGCTACATGTAACGCAGAGCAGCTGGCCCCATAAACATTCCAGCTGAGGCCCCTCAGCCCATGGGAAATCCCAACGGGGGTTTGTTTATTAAAAGTATTAGTTGGATGTTTGTTGTTTCAGTAGGCCATAAAGGAACAAACCTTAAGCCCAACACTGTCACTCACCTCCTCCTGTGACTCCTCACACCTTGTGGGCATTGACTTACATGAATATTTAGCAATCCGGATTTAGCAATCCGGATTGGTTTGAATTAAGTACAGCATCTAGCATTGGACATAACTCTATTGCGGTTTGTTCAAATATTCTAGAAGGGAGCAATTCTCATACATTATTTGCTAAGTTGTCGGGTTACAATTCTACTCCCAGTCTTTCTCTGTGAGTTCATCATATTTTCCCCCTTCTCCCTCAACCCCGCCACCCCCCGCCCGACACACACCCCTCTATCATGAGTTCATCCACATGCAGTAACTCTCAACCTAAATATTTAGCCGTCTTGGTAGGAAACTGCCATGTCTAACTCCTTCCAGATGTGGGTCTGCACAGGGCTGTGTTTAGGGCTAATTATGCACGGCTGTGACGACCCAGGATCGCAGAGAGAGAGGGATAAGAGTGAGAAGAGGTACAGCAGAATAGCGAGAGAAGAGGTAGAACAGAGGGAGGAGGGAAAAGACAGGCCAAGTGGGGGAGAAGAGAGAGAAGGAGAGGGAGACTGCGTCTACAGTATTGGCATGCTTTTCAGAGGGATGTGGCCCAGAAGGCTGAGTGCTCCCAAACCTTTTCCTCTGCCTCTCAGACTTCACCTACAGTCTATCTTCCCGAAGTAAGATTCCATAAAACTGTGAAGTAATTGTCCCTAATAGTCAACTACTGTGAACATCGCTGATCACTATCAGTGTTTGTGGTTTTAACGGATGCTTCTCTAAATGTCCTAACCTCTCGTCTGTTTTGTCATTTGTTTTTACTGTTGTCTGTGATTGTTGACCTTGGCTCATAGTGCAAAACCAGAGGAGTGGCTTGAGATTGAGGAGGTGGTAATCTGGGCAGCGCCAGTGCCTGTCCTTGGTTGTTAGCATGTGCTCAGAGAGATGAGTAGCAGCAAGAAACCCCCTTAGACAGCTGCAGTGAGGCTGTAGTCACTACCCTAAACTGACACAGTAGGGCTTGGGTCCAGTTCATAGACCCTTGTCCATGATAATTTAACTGAAATTGCACTTTTTTAGATACTAAAAACTGCATTGTAGGGGGGAAGCTCACCCGATCCCCACAAATGTGTAGCACCCACTTTTGCACCAGAACCTTCACAACACATCTGCAATCATGTAAAATGTGACGATTCAAATTTTTTTTTTTTAATACAGAGGCACTTTGGCGTGATTTCAATGGGACAGGTTTGTTAGACATGAAACCAGGGTTAACACCTGAGCTTTTACAATAAGTGCCATGGGAGAAAAAACATTAAACAGGGCAGAGTCCCCATAAGGGATTTGATTTTAACATGGAGGGAAGAGTGACTTTACTGGCCCTCCAACACTTCTACTGTAATAACAGTATCTGGTCTCCCATCCAGGGACTGACAGGACTATGCTTCTTAGCTTCAGATGCCAGCCAGCAGTGGGATGAAATAATGTGGCAACTAAACTGAGACTTTTGACTGTCATAGTATGCTTTACTATATTGTATATACAATATGCATGTCTTTCATAGCCATCTTGACCTCTCCCACATTGGGATATTTAGAGTGGGATGTGCGGCGTAGGGTTATCAAAAGGGCTAGCAGATGTGCCATTGGTTTGCATTGGGTCTGTGAGTCATGATGTGCTTACACGGGAGTAATGTATGTCACTGAAATGTCCCAACAGCCATTTTATCACTTCCATAGAGTTCTCAGAGCTCACAACCATTTCTGCTTAGTGTGTTTATTTATGTGGGGATAGGTGTTGAGAAGAGGGAGAGTGAGCTCTACTCGGTTTGCATGTATCAGGTGGGGCACTGGTCAGCAATAAAAAACGAAAACAAAGGCATGACACTCTATACACAGGGAACTACGAACAGACCTTGTCAGTGTTGCCAGGACTTCCTGTCTTGCTGGGCAAGATGTGTGTGGCAAGATAAAAGTCATTTGAAATATTTATTTGAAATATTTGTGTCCATTCCATTCTCTCTGAAACATTGTTCATTCATCACTTTTTGGCTTGTAAGGAAAAATCTTTCAAATATAGCAAAAATAGAAACATTTTGTCATTGCAACATTATACCCCTGAGTGACTTTTGTTATTACAGTTTTTCCTGCCATGCAGCTCCTTCTTATCTTACTCCAAATAATGCATGATTCTGGTTATTCTTCTCCAGATACAGTCTCCACCCCTGTCACTTCCCCTTCCCCTCTCTGCCCTATGCTGAATAACATAAATGACGTCCAGAGTTTCTGCATTGGGAGCAGCAGACAACAGACCCAGAGAAAAAGGTTTTCACTGTCCGTGGTCAGAATTATTGTGGTCAGACATCTGTTTGTGAGACCTGTCCTGTGTGTGTTTTTGTGTGATACAAAATATTGATATCTGAAGATGGTAAAAATATCCACCCGTACATATAATGTTGAACATATTCACTCATGAATGTCTACATGTCAAATTACACAGTCTTCACATTTAGAGGCCATAATACAATTATATCAAACATTGGATTATGCTTGATTATTCCTACAAATCTACACATTTGATAAGTCAAATACATAATACAGATAATGTCCCAAATTACTAAGAAATACAAAAGGAAGATGTATTGCCATGCAAATGTCTTTACATCCAAGAGCTTTTACATGGTATAGTGGACGCCCTTTTGACAGTCATACTGTAGCTGTGTACCATTTGGAATTACACTCTACTACAAGCTTTGCTATTTGGTCTGCATACAGTATACCTACTGTTTTGCCAAAATTGCTTGCAAATTGGGAATCATTATTGCATATAAATATTCAAACATTTCTCTGTTTTTTAAAACCAATAAAATCAAGAGACTAGGCCATTGAGTAAAACATACAGTAACACCTTCTGGCTTTAACTTTCGGTATGTACTCCTTTCATATTTCTATTCATTTATACAAACTCCCCAGTCCCTGTCAGTCACAAGCATGCCCTTTAACATGATACAGTCACCACAAAATAACTGAAATGAATCCTGTGTAAAATGTTAAAGGATAACCTGGTAAAGGATAATTCTTCAGAGTTTAACTTTTCCAAGAGGTGTTAAGTGTTCCCACGTGACATTGTCTCAGGCCTCACTTGAATATTAAATGCAACATTTTATTATTGCTGTCAATTAATGACTCCTAACAAAATGTACAGAGCCTGAGCAAGTTTGGCAAAAGGAATGAGTGACCTAAGACTGGCCAAAGTAGTTTCAATATTATTCCAAAGATTTACAATTTAAATTGCTGACAAATGTGCTTCCACCAAGTATTAATTATGGATGTGAAGACATCAGGAGACATCAGGACCTAGTTTATTTTGTAATATATTGACATCTGAAAATGTTCTATAATGTTGTTTTGAAAATGTCGAATAGGTTGTGCAGAACTTTATGAAACGAATTAAATTTGATAAGTGTTAATTTAAAGACAGCACCATGTGAAGACTGCAAGAGATAGTCAACATATCACTATCCATCTCATAAAAAATTATGTATATTCATATACTGATACATATAATATAGATATATTGAACAAGCCTATTTGAAAATGTTCCATTATGAGTGCTGATTTACCACTTGAATTATAACTACATCATTTATTTATACAACCAGAAAATATTGCATTTTCTCTATAATAACTAGACTAGGGTTGATAAATGAGTTAAATGTGTCATGAATAGAAATGGGTCTATGACTACAGCTATACAGCTGTACATACTGACAAACCTATTTCTGTAGGATTAACTGAAAATTTGATCAATAGAACAATATTCTATTGATCAGGATCAATACTTAACAGTCAGTGGTTTCCCCAGTAATTACTGGACTTACTGAACGTGTTTACAGAGCATTGCATAGTCACTCAATGACACAATGCCCATTTCTTCAGTGCATTTATTATATGAAAGTAACAACATTGAATTGACTTACTAGACATACAACATTATTACATTAGTTGGTTCAGAATTGTTTTAGCTCTTGCCTTTGTAAAAGCAAAACAATTTCCCAGCAGTCTTTGCATTGGCCCAGAAAACAGAGTTTGGTTATGTGACAGAACAATGAGACAATGTTAGTCAGGCATGAATCACATTCCACTTGTTTGAAAAGCCTAGATTCACTAAATTGCCTCATTAAAAGAGCAGTGATTGAGTTGCTGACTGAGATCGACATGCCGTGATTTTAGTCTTGTTTTTTAGGATTCTAGGCAGCCACTTGCTTATATCCTTTCTCTTAGAGTCTTTGTGGGTTGTCCAGATTTAGGAAATTGTGTTGGACTAAAGTAAAAGGAAATACTGAATATAAAAATGCAGAATGGAAATCCCACATGACATGGAAGTTGCTTTTTCCTGAATTGATAGTGAGACTGCCATTTCGGAGACCATCTCTGTCCGCAGGAGAAGTGTGTAAGTGTACATGTAAGTGTGTGTGTGTGTGTGTGTGTGTGTGTGTGTGTGTGTGTGTGTGTGTGTGTGTG